>BOPP01000027.1:10395491-10433602 GCA_017312745.1 Gryllus bimaculatus | reverse complement strand
CGCGCGTGGTGGGGCTGGGCGGGGCAAGGAAGAAGGGCCCGGAAGCAAACGAACGGCGCCATGGCCTCAGGCCTTCCAACGAGCAGCCGCTCTGGAAATTCAACCCTTTGGGCGATAGCTTCTGCAGGCGGAGCTATTTGTTTCATCGCATCGCTCATTATATGCTACTCGTATTCCCTCATAACCTGTCATAAATCGTCATAAGTTTTCTCTTTTAAAAATCCTTTCGAATATTAAGCGATATGCAGCGTCAATCGTAAGAAGTTTTAAGACATCGCACAAGTACTTTTCGATTTTGTTAACTCACACGCAAAGTTTGTGGACAAAAAACACGAACTTTGAATGCTAGTGGTAAAAAACCTAAAAAAATTACGATTGCCTTTACGAGCACTGTAATCACTGTTGACACTTTTAAGATTTATATAATGACTAGTTCGGTTTAATAATGAGAACAAAATAGGTGTTAGGGTCACTTAATTAAGTACTGTATATTGCACATTAATCTGTCCATTGAAATTTTAATTAACACAAAATTTTAATTAAAACAAACCAGCAGATCGTCGGAATCACGAAAACTATTCTTGGCTCGTAACGGTTATATGACAATCTAAGAAAGACGCTAAGGTCCAGAAAATACAAGGTGTCTTAATGAACTAAAACAAGTGCTAACATGCAAACTATAAGTAAAGTCGCTTTGCAATGTTACAACTACTTACAATGGGGCATTTTGGCAAATAAGAAGCCAAAATTCAGAAAATAATTCTCTCATACCAACGGCAGAATCATCAGAAAAGAACAGTCTTTTTTGTGGATGGTCAGTCACTTTTGTCAGTTCATTACGGCAGTTTGTAGGTAGGTTCAATTGCAATGTGATAATCACAGCGATACATCGTTTAAGGTCATCGACTAGAAAAAGGAAACCAATTATTTGTTTTAATATCAGCTTTTGACATTACAATAATCCCACACGTTGAGTTCTTGAATTGTACAAGTACTTGTATATGTATCTTATATCGTTTCTATTTTAAAACTAACATTATTCTAGGACGAGCTTTTGATTCTTCAGATTCGAAGTGACGGAGAGAAATTCCAGTCTCTTTTCAACACAAAATTACTATCATAACATTTGTGTCGAAATAAACATACTCTTGAGGTTATAAGTTAACAAAACATACCCCATCATAACATTTTGTTTCTACGCCAATATCGTTCCCTAAACACAAATAAATTTATGTGGTAGCACTCTTCTTTCCATTAAGAAGTGAGGTTACGGAAAGTGATCTACGAACAATCTGTTTTTGAAGTGTGTAAAGATACGCTCTTCAGAGATTCGTAAATCGTTTGAGAGTTAGTAATGAACATATTTGTGTGGAAGTACTAAAATACAGAAAATTGCTGATATCTTTAGACTACAAATTTCTCTACTTACAACGTTACCGTTCCGATTGGCAGGCATTCACTGAGTAAACGTTTTCTTACCGAGTATATTTTCCCATACACACAGACATACACAAAAGGGTCGTGATACACGAAATAGACAAGGGACGTGGTTCTGTATGATTACTGATCTAGAAAATTACTAAATATGTATGTCCGAGTATTGATCTACAAAATTAAACTTTTTTTCTTCCACAACAACTTTATTGTATTATCTTTATAGCAATTTTTACGGTGAATTAAAATATGAAAGCCAATTTTCTCTTTCACTTAAGGTTTTCGTGACAATTACATAAGATGTTTACAGCTATAGCATTTACACATACCAAGAAATTAAAATGTTCAACGTATGTAAAAGGTGTTAATTGATGTCGAGTATTTTGCCTCGCAACCGTCGCTTTGATAGTACGTAACCTGCCAATATACCTGAGGTCCACGGTCCTCTGTACGTTTTTCCACGGTCGAAATATCCTTACGGAAGCGCAACAGCGGTTCATCACTTCCAACGCCCAGATTTCCGGAAAAGAAATCCAAGCAAGAGCGAAGGAGGTAGCTCTTGAAAGGCATACTCAAACTATTACAGTCTTAGACATCATCTGATTTCAGTAACAGCTTTGACGTTGCCTATAGTTGTCCGAATTCTGGTTGCCTAAAAGGTTTTTGCGGAGTTCCTGAAAGAAAACGTGCTCATTTTTCTAAACCATTAAACCTTCTTTCAAAGTTTACGTCTTTCACTCATTCTTACTTGTGGTCCGACGAAATTTCGTTCTTTCACATGATTAACTTCCTGAAACTTATCTTTCAAATATAAAAAGCTCCTTCAATTTCTGACCATGAGTGTCTGGAGATTCTTCATTGCACCTAATTTGAAAAAAAAAGTCAGTAAGAATATACCTTTCCTATCTACTAAGGAAACGACCTAGTGTGAAACATTCACGGCAAAGCCACGTCTTGTTTCCGATGAAATTGCTTGTACGATTCCTGTCATCCCAAGTAGGGATAACTGGGCGTTTCGCCAGAGTCATGTAGGGACGCGGGACACAAGTACAATCTGTGCACGTTTGAGCTCTGGAATCTAAAATCACAAACGATCTGAACCTGCTATGTTGAGTGATAATAAGATGAAAACTATAATTTAATGTCGAGAAGCAAGGCAAGGGATCATCTCTATGACTCAAGAAAAAAACAGACAAAAGCTGATCAAAATAAGGCTGTAGGGACGGATCAAAATGGGGGCTGATCGTTTCTTCACGCGCAAAGACTTGTAACTGAATAGGTACTATCTGAGAACTATTCGCTGCTCGCTACGAGATTAACCCCTACCGTTCAGGAACGGGCGAGTTTCGATAATCATGAAACCTCCCCGGCACCATAAACTTCAGAATGTCAGATAACTCAACGCTCTTTGTACTAAAAGGCCCGTGCACACATGTTAATTTTTTAGTCGCTAGTAATAGTCGAGGCTAAAAGCTGATAATAGTAGCAAAACTTTCTAGCGGATAAGAGTGTTTCCAAGCAGCGGCGTCCTAATACACTGGTGCTTTTCGATCATGTTCCCCCCTTCTTCATCTAGCAGCAATACAATTCAAGAAACTTCAAATATAAAGTCCCAGGAGCGCTAATCAACATTAGCGGTTTGTTATGGAACACTATTGTTTTGTTTATTTTTATATATACCTAGCGGAACACGGTAGACGTTGTTCTGCCCTTCATCTCCCTTTCTCTCTCACTCCTTTTCTCTTCTCCCCCCCCTCTCTCTCTCGGCGTCTCCATCCTCTCACCATCTCTCCAGTACCACCAGCAAAAACGTAATAGAATGTTCAAAAAGATCTCATCCTGTAGATTACAATGAGAAAAACGTTTCTTTAAGGCTTTTAGCCTTAAAAATTTTGTTTTTAATGCCCTAGAACGATTCGTTTAGGAATTACTTCAAGATATAGATTTTTTTTAAATCCTGAAGTGTGTGTTGCCGGTTGCATTTGACATGAACATTTACTTTTGTTCTTCAGCATTAAATTCTGCATAATATTCTACAAATAAAAACCATCTTTGAAGCGGGTTGTATATCGTGTCAAAATTTGAGCTCAGTCGGTGCAAAACTTTTCGAATTTTTGGGTTTACACAAACCAACATAACATTTATACATATTTGATCTCTTCGCTAATACTCCCATGATTAGTCTCTCTTACGTCAACCACCTTTATGAGTACATATGAAGAGGAATGAACATTTATCACTCGAAACTTGTTCCTCCGTTGTTTCACGTTTTAGGTAACTTTAAAAATAACTCATTTTAAATGTTGCACTGAGTTGATTTTTGATGGGAGACAGTGTTCGTCGCCTCGACTACGTACTTGACTACATAGTACATCGCAATTTACATTTTTTAAGGAAATTTCAGGAGTATTTTAGTTCAACTAACCGCTAGCTGTTCGTTCCCACTTTGCCGGTTAGCTAGTCGCCAGTCATCTACAAACTAGTACTATTTGATTTCATTCATCTACCGTCAACAGTAAAAACACTGTATTACGTATGGGGGAGAAGTACAACGTGCGCACGTTTTCTTCAGCTGCAGAACCACTAGCCCCCATTTTTTTGTGCGCATTCGAAAGATGAACAATCCGTACTAACAAAACATTTTTAGCAAGATTAGAAACTACAAAGTTTTGTTCCGGAGTAAAAGAAAACATGTGTATCATAAAACGAGCTACATATTTGATTTTTTTTAGTAGCACTGACAAACTAACAACCTACAGTCCCCGAGCCTTCTCGAAGCACAACTTGCAAAAGGAGAGCTCAAGAGAACGTCCACGTACTGAAGCTAGGTTTACGTGCAGAAGCAAAGCAGGGAGACATCTCAACATCGTGTATCAACTATCAACGTGGAAGTATACGTTAACGAGCACCACATGCGCTGAGACATGCTGAGCGGTCGCTGTCGAGGAGCGATCTGTCCGGCGTGGGTTGGTTAGACACAGGTGCACCGAGGAGCGGGGGGAGCGGGGGCGGAGCGGGGCGGAGCGGGGCGGAGCGGGGCGGAGCGGGCGGAGCGGGGCGGAGCGGGCGCGGGAGCGGGCGAGCGGGGCGGAGGGGGGCGGAGCGGGGGGGAGCGGGGCGGAGCGGGGCGGAGCGGGGCGGAGCGGGGCGGAGCGGGCGGAGCGGGGCGAGCGGGGCGGAGCGGGGCGGAGCGGGGCGGAGCGGGGCGAGCGGGGCGGAGCGGGCGGAGGGGGCGGAGCGGGCGGAGCGGGAGGAGCGGGGGGAGCGGGCGGAGCGGGGCGGAGCGGGGGCGGAGCGGGGCGAGCGGGGCGGAGCGGGGCGGAGCGGGGCGGAGCGGGGCGGAGGGGCGGAGGGGGCGGGGCGGAGCGAGGCGGAGCGGGGCGGAGCGGGGGAGCGGCGGAGCGGGGCGGAGCGGGGCGGAGCGGGGCGGAGCGGGGCGGAGCGGGGCGGAGCGGGGCGGAGGGGCGGGAGCGGGGCGGAGCGGGGCGGAGCGGAGCGAGGCGGGGCGGGACGGAGCGGAGTGGGGCGGAGCGGATGCAAACGGGATGGGAGATAGCGGGGAGCGGCGGGTAGGGGAACGGCGGAACGGGAACGAAAACAGGGCGGGACGGACAGCTCGGAGCGGGGTATGACGGAGGGCGGACGGGGACGGCTCGGAGGTGGGTACGCGGGCGGCGGCGGGCGGGACAGGCGCACTGGGATACGAGGCATATATGCTAATGCTAAACCGACGAAGTGGATCGCGCTTCTGAGCGTATGCAAAATAAAGATGATTTAATCTGGAGATGAGGTCATACACGCGTTTCGCAAAGCGTTATCTCCCTACATCCCCTCTCCCCCCGCCAATCTCGCTTTCGGACCTTGACTCGTGACACCTGTGCATAAATCAGAGTCGATCTGGCGTCGCCGGAACGCGACGTCCAGCGTGGAATGGCAGGCCAGCTTTCTCCGCTTTGCAGAGACTTTCCTTGATTTAATATTGCTAAGGGAGCCTCAAGGGTATGGCGATTACACTTGTGGAACCACTCCAGACAGTTTTGTAAACGATAAAAACCTTTTTTTCAAATCCTATTAATAAATTAATATTATAAATAAGACGAAATAATTTTTCCAAATTTTTTTCTTCTACTAGACCTGCTTAGACGCATTTTCATTGATAGTCAGTGTTCATGTAACATGATTACATTTCATCATGTAAGGCATATAGCTCTTGTGCAGCCACCTTTTTTTTGGAAAATATTTTTTCATTTCTTTTCTAATCCATAATTTAAATATACATTATGAGCGAAAACTTTTTCTTTGATTTTACGGAATCAGTCTAATCATTATGGTGTCTATAAAGGCATATGTCTGAACATATGCCCAAAATCGTTGAGGTAGATTCAAGCATCAACTTAATCATAGGCTTAGTGCATGTAATTAATTTATATTTTTAATCATGAAATGATTAAATTTGTGAAATCTTAATCCTCCATTTCCAACTCCTGCAATTATCCATTACTTCATTCTGTATTGTCATTACAGTAATACACATTGCATAAAATAAAATTTCAATGGAAGCACCAGAGAGTAAACACTTATGTTTCAAGGCGACATTCTATCAATATGTGAACGTTACAACCAATAATTTCTTTTTGAATTCATTACACATATAATGCACAGAAACCAGTATGATATCATACAACTAAATGGGTTAGCCCACTAATACTGAATACTTAAGAAATTCACACATTACTATGAAAATGAGTGAATTCACATCATTAGTTTTAGTATAAATTATTTATTCAGAGGGACAATGCTCACAAGAACGAATACTGAGTTTTTCCTTTTGGGTTTCTTTCCCGCCATATTTCCAACTCTTAACACGTTGTTCTTTTTCTTCCGACTTTTAGAAGTTGCTTGAACTTTCGACTACATACAAATATGACCTGTGAGAGCTGACGTTAAATTCGTCTGAGTTTTATTCTATTCAAAGCCCTGTAGTTATCATGCTCTCAAACTCTTAAAATCAGTTTTACACATTTTTCCTAGAATACGTTGTGCATCATTGGTTCAATAGATTTCATAATGTATTTTTAGTCTGACCAATGAGGTAAAAATGATGCATACTTTTAAATCCTTGAATTTAATGCAGTTTTCACTGAGAAATACAAATAAGTTTAATGTATCAATTAATTTATCAAAGAAGTACATCCACAATTTCTAATGAAGCGTAGCAAGATAAAATTATTTCAGTACGATATAAAAATTAAAATAGAATGCATTCACTAGTAAGAAATGTAAACTTTATATCAATAGAATGTCGAGAACAATATTCTACGTTCACACTCAATGACAAAATGAGAGGAGTCAGTATCGACTCTTTTATACTCCCAGTAAGAGTATATAATGAGTTAATGGTCTTAAATTTAAATGAAAATGAAATGAGCGTGAAAAAAAACGTTTCAATCCAACCAATGTAATCTATACTCTTTCGATCTTTTCGTCTTATGTCACTTTCTCACACCGGAGATCTTCCCGCAAAAATCGGTTATTGACTGTTCGTCATTTTATGTTCACATCTCCATTAAAGTTATACGTAGGCCTAGGAAGTAACAGATAAAAAAGAAACAAGATTGCCACCATCAACATGCAGGAGGGAATGACACCCATGATTAACATCGTGCATGTTTAGTTGCTCAAACGCACAAAATCATCTAATGAGAAACGTAAGAAAAAGACGAAAAGAAAATTACAGAATAAAGACGGTCATTGCTCTTCATTTCTCCATTAATAAGCAAGTACTCTTGGAAATAAACGCAACTTAATTTCTGACAGACGCCGAGAGACCACTGCACGTGCTCATGTTTTGTTCCAGAAGCGGTTAGGGGGAAATTGCATGCTCTGTGAGGAATCTGATGCCCTCCAGAGATACGAACAATGGGTGGAAAATAAACTTCGCGGCAATGGAACGCGGGCTTTTAGCGATACGAAGCGTTTGAATGGGCTTTCATAAAGATTAGTCCAAATCGATTTGTGTCTGCGTAGTAGAGGGTGCTGAGATAGCTGAAATTTTAGCAACGTTCGTATTTGACGACGAAGTGTCACTACCCGCAAACTACGAAATACGGCGGTCGATAAAACGGGATGTGCTAGTCGCTGATAATTCTGGTTTGTGACACTGCTTAAGGTGTCTGCATTATAGAACTCACAATTTCGCAAGTTATGAATCTAGCTCTATATGTAGAAGTGCATTTTTGGCATAACATGATTCTATCGCGTTTTTAATGGATTAGTGGTATTGCAGCAGTGTACAGAAAAGACTGAACACACACGATATTCCAAGCACAAGATATATTAACTGTAATTCTAGCAGATTAAACTGTTTCCGCGTACTTCACATTTCGTTTTTTTTAATTGCTTAAGTCATTACTGACTTCTACATTAAATACATTCGTCAAATTACCATTTAGTAACATATCCAGATTGTATTACTTGAGTAGTTTGATATACGGTACGGAAATGATGTTCGTTCACTTATGACAAGATTACAAAATATCAAAAGTATTTCATGATCAATAGTATTGTTTCGAGATATTCAGTGTGGTTACTACAATAATTACATAGTCTTATTTCAAAGCAACATTTTCGTGCTCTCATACCTCTTCCATTGCTTCAATACTTTCCAGAGCTATTGACTCAAGGAAAGTCTCTTTGATCAAGTTGCCTAAGAATATAACGCAATTTGTTAGTTTACCCATCAACGTTTATCTTCAGCCTTCGATAAATTTTCATAGGTGAGTCATTACTGAATTCATACAAAAAGTTTAATGAAAAATGTTGCAACCGCTTTTTAAAAAAACTTCTTTAGGAATTTTTGGAAGAATCTATTGAATAACGCGAAAATTACTATTATTTCAGAAAATAGAAATGAAATAATACGAAGATTAATATTGTGAAATTAATAACTTTAAGAAAATGGCTCTACCTCAAGATGTGCTATTGGTATGAAAACAATGTTTAATTTTGCAATTTTCGAAATTTCATACATTTTAATGAAATTTGATATTTTTCTAAGAGGACGACTTAAAATATTGATTTTTTAATTATCGAAGAGGTTAATAGAAATCACACTTCTAGTCCAAACATATACAAAGCGTATTTTCTTCTATTAAAAAAATAAAAATTGGGACAATGTTTTAGAAAATTGTGAAAATTCGTTATTGCCTTCATGTTAAGTATCCAAAACAATGAAAAGACCCGTTTCAAATTTGTAGGACCTTGAATTCTGTCAGATCGAGCGAGGATATCCCTAGTGTTGTTTACATATTGGCCAAAGAGACTTACTATATTTGTTTAGAAACATTAATTTCGTTTCAAATAACTGTATTTTCATCAAAACGTCGATATTTTTCAACATTACAAAACTTTCTGTATACCATAAAAACTACTCCATACATACTAATATATGTAACATATCAACTTACATAATTCAAGAGGCCGGGTGACAGTCAAGAGAAGAAAATGCCATTACTTTTGTAGAGAGTCGCACCTCGTAGAAACCGCGCATTAAACGAGAAACGCAATGACGACGGAGGGAAGTTCCCTTTCGTAAATAATTACTCTTCGTTTTTGCTCCCAGCGGAAAATGCATCATCAAACCAAAAAAGCCCTTGTCTCCGCACCACCACCACCACCACCACCACTCCCACATTCGCAGACTTCCCCTCTCCTGATAGGGCGGCGGGGGCGGGGTGAGGATAGGGTCACCTCCCCTCTCGGGCTCGTTAAGGGTAACGCACGAGAACTGATACTGCATGGGGGTGGCCCGGGACTGCGCGAGGTAAGAAAGCCGGGGGCAGCCTCATCAGAGGCGCTCGCGACCGGGGAAGAGCCGTTCTCCACATGCCTGGAAGGCGTTCGGCCACTTCGTGTGCACGGCACTATATTGAATTGAATTGAATTGAATTAATGCCTTATTTGCCGAACCGGTGGCCGAGATCGCTAAGGCAGTAGTGCCGTTGCGATCACCGAAGGATCGCGGGTTCGAGTCCCGCCTCGGGCATGGTTGAATTGTGTTCGTCCTTTCACCCCCTATCATCATCATCATCATCATCATCATGTCAGGGAAGGCAACGGGAAACCACCCTGAATAATTTATCCCAAGAAAACCCGTTATGGGTCACCTAACTTCCGTATATGGAAGATATGACCAAAGAAGAAGAATGCCTTATTTTACGTGGCGAGACTCGGGCCATCAGGCCCGCTCTTCCGTCTGACCACCCAAGTTTCGCTACGCTCCTTTCACCAACTAGCAGAGGAAGGATGTATTTCTTGGGCGAGAAACAGGCGATTTGAATTTAGCTCAGAGGCGTCATTTAGGCTTGAGGATCTTTTACATGCAAGTAAATCTACTAACATGGGACAGCCGGCTTTACTTCCCCTCCGACAGAAGGCGTAGGAAGGATTTATTCGCCCTTGAAAACCCACGGCTTACGATCGGGTTTGAACCCGCCAACTTGGGTATACCAGTCCAATACGCTACACCATGTACATTACACCATCGCCGCCGCAAATGCCTATACGTCGCCTATACGTCGTATGTAGTTGCCTGCAGCAGCAAAAGTGCTGATGTCCAGTGTGTGGAAATTGGTATCCTGCAGCAGCATGATATACATCCAACATAAGTTCTCTACACATCAAGAATATCAACAATATGGCATGTTTTGAAACGGTACGCTGGAATACTGAATAGCAAATCATAATAATTCTGTTTCCTGCGTTCCGTTTCAGGCCTTTTATTTTGGCACTGAACGCGTGGAATAATCCTTCTTGCGCAAGTCAGTAACCGGGGCTCCGAGATCGTCACCCATCAAGGGACCCGCAGTGCCTCGAGCTGCTTAACTTCCGTGACTTCACGGAGCTTGGTTAAGAAGTTCGGCTACCGGTGCAGAAGCATATTCCATCTTGGTTGTTTGATATCAGCTGGCTGGTAAGCAGTGACTATCTGACAATGTGTATGCGATTGTAGTTGTAACAAGTATGATAACTTGTTTGGAGATTAACATAATCAAGCATTTGCGTTTGCGCTCAAAAACGAAACAGTTTCCTTGCTTTTCTATATCTAAAGCATTGTTGTGTATATAACAGAACCATTGGCGGTTCCTACGTGATCATAGGCCTCTTAGTTTTCCGTCAATTTGTATGTGCATATTAGTAATACTGCTACGCACCTGAAAGTATTAGAAATTAAAATATATTACAAAAGTTTAGAAAAGAAGTAAAATCGTTTCTGTTGCTTCGTTATTTAAACCAAAACGTTAGGGAATATAATAATCTGCATAAATTACAATACATATAAAAAACGTTATTGAAAAAACGTTAAATTTGAATTGAATATTTTTTTAATTCTTTGTTTTTTGTTTATCCATCATCAAACACTAATCTTACACGCATTATATTACACTTGTATGTTATGTGTCGTTGATTCCTTCCTAAAATCTTTGTTATTCAATCATAATATATAAATATTTAATCATGTAACTGTCCCTGCGTCCAGGACCCATCTCGATAGTGACATTTGTCCAGATTTCTGGAGATTCTGAAAGCACATATTCAGATGTTCCATAGAAACAGCATCAACACAAGCCTTGAATTAGAAAAGAGGTACAGTCGAAGCTGTTTGGGTGCGATCAGCCACAAACTGCAAACAAGACAACGCCGCGAAACCTGGAGCAGCGGTGACAGAATTGCGGCAGCGGCGAGGACGACGGCGGCGGTGGCGGCGGCGGCGGCGGCGGCGACGACGACGACGACGACGACGACGACGACGACGACGTCAAGGGGCAGTTTTATCGGTGCGGACGGTCGTTGCCGGGGCACCTGCACTAATACAAATCGGGGTGTCGGCAGCGGGCAGAAGGCGGAGCAGGCATGAAGGCGGAGACGGCATAAAGGCGGAGACGGCATAAAGGCGGAGACGGCATAAAGGCGGAGACGGCATAAAGGCGCAACGGCATAAAGGCGGAAGACGGCATAAAGGCGGAGACGCATAAAGCGGAACGGCCATAAAGGCGAGACGGCATAAAGGCGGAGACGGCATAAAGGCGGAGACGGCAGAAAGGCGGATATCGGCATAAAGCGAAACGGCATAAAGGCGAGACCCGGCATAAAGGCCGGAAGACGCATAAAGGCGGAGCGGCAATAAAGGCGGAGCACGGCAACAAGGCGGAGACGCATAAAGGCGGAACGCATAAAGGCCGAGACGGCATAAAGGCGAGACGGCCATAAAGGCGAGACGGCATTAAAGCGAGACGCATAAAGGCGGGACGGCAATAAAGGCGGAAGACGGCATTAAAGCGAGACGGCATAAAGGCGGAGACGGCATTAAAAAGCGGAGACGGCATAAAGCGAGACGCATAAAGCGAGACGCATAAAAGCCGGAACGGCATAAAGGGCGGGAACGCATAAAGGCGAGACCATAAAAGGCGGAGACGGCATAAAGCGGAGACGGCATAAAGGCGGAGACGGCCCATAAAGCGAGACCGGCATAAAGGCGGGAGACGGCATAAAGGCGGAACGGCATAAAAGGCGGAGACGCATAAAGCGGAACGGCATAAAGGCGAGACGGACATAAAGGCGGAGACGGCATAAAGGCGGAACGGCATAAAAAGCGGAGACGGCATAAAGCGCGGAGACGCATAAATGCGAACGGCATAAAGCGGAGCGAGATGAATTCGAACGGCATAAAGCCGACTTAGGGATGAAGACGCAGCGGGTGGTAAGCGGAGCAAGCCATGAAAGCCGGAGACGGCATAAATGCGGAAGATAAAGGCGAGAGCGAGATGAATTCGAAGCAGGGGTGAACGCGGAGCGGTGACGCGGAGCGGGCATGAAGACAGAGCGGGCATGAAGGCGGAGCGGGCATGAAGCGGAGCGGCAGGAAGGCGGAGCGTCCATGACGACGGCAGCGGGATGGAAAACGGAGCGGGGAGTGAAAACGCGGGGATGAAAACGAGCGGGGATGAAGACGGAGCGGGATGAAGGGCGGACAGGGATGGAAGCGGAGCGGGGCAGGCCACTGGCGGAGGCTTTGCGATGTCAGAGACCAAGAGGAAGCGGAGGAAAGATATAAGGCTGAAGAAGCAGGGCCGGAGCGGTGGGAGAGGTGCGAGCGACGCGAGCGATTTAGGACAGAGTGGAGGCGAAATTGGAGCGTATCGGGGCAGAGAAGACCGGGGCCGCGTTCAAAGTGACAGCGGGCAGCGCAGACGGAGCGGCGACAGGCGACAGGAACGGAAACGACGCTGGAGCGATGGAAGGTTGACCACTGCGGACTTCAGGACGGAGACGAAGCCGGGGGACACTGCGAATGGAATAGAAGCGCGGCAAGAGCGAGTCAGAGGAGCGGGTCGTGGAGAATAGGCGGCGGGGAGACGAAGAGGAGAGAGGTGAGGCGGGCGCGAGCGGGGAAAAGACGACCGGCCGGTAAAAGTGCAGCGGCAAAAGCAAGTAACGGACACAAGAGCACGCGCGCGATTCCATTAGGCGACGACGGGGCGCGGCAGTGGCGGAGCGGGAGGCGTAGGAGCGGCGATAGCGGGGGCGGCGGCGGTGGCGCTTCACGGACAATTAGCTGCGCCAACCACGGCAACCGGAAGCCTGCAAACAGATTAGAAAATGGAACGGCGCGCGCCCTCCCGCTGCCGCAAGTTGCCGGCGACCGAGCGCGCGGGCGGGCGGGCGTGCGGCACGAGCGGCGGCGCGACGGACGGGCGAAACGGGCGGCACGGGCGGACGGCGCGAACGGGCGGGACGCGCGGACGGCGGGCGGGCAGTGCGGGCGGGCGGGCGGGGCGGCGGGCGCAGCGGCGGGGGCGGTTCGGGGGCGGGCGGGCGGGCCGGCGGGCGGCGCGGCAGGCGACGGGCGGGCTGCGTTCATAGGCAGAGGAGCGGCGCATTGCATGTGAAGCGGGGTTAACGAGGCTCCTTGTCGAAATGCCCACCGACAGAATTATCAGACAGCGATGGCGCGCAACTATCGGACCTCCGATCCTTGACATTTTTTTTTCTTTTTTTCTTACTAGGAATTAGGTTCTTGTGGTAGGTTGCAATAGAATTCAGCACATCACTGACTTCGCACCTATAGAAAGTACTTTTCAAACTCTCTGAATTATGTGCTTATTTCCGATCTATTGCGTTTGAAAATTATTTCTTCTACTTTAAACAGTATTCGAAAACCATTAGATTCTATTTTGATCTGTAGGGCTGAAAGTGAATCCATCACTTTGGAAGATTTTGAATTACATTACTGCTCTCAGATAAATTATTCCTTATGACAACGGTTAACTACATTGAAACGTATGTGTTTCTAAGTTTTTATAATACAGTATATTGTATAATTTAATATTATATTAAATATATTATAATATTAAAAATCATTTGTCCGTTAGAATTGTAGTTGTAGCGGATTTTTTTTCATTCACTCTTTCTATATTCTCATTAAATGATCACGCCAATATAATATTAGTGAATCTATTTTTATTCTGAAGGGTTAAAGATTTTGAATTAATCTCTAATGTCTCCAGTTTCTTTTATCGCTTAGTATTGAAAAGCCTCCAAATGGTCTACGTAATCTCGTGTTAGCGACTTCAAGATTCGTCTTGTCTGTTCTATTGAAGGCCCAATCTTCACAACCAAAAATTATCAATGATACTGCCGCAGTTTTTAAAAAAATTGAGCTGATGCGTGCTTTCTATCTCGGAGTCTTTAACAAAGTCCCGCACATTTTCTAAAATATCTGAATGTCTTATACGTTAAAAATAGTTTTGATGACAGCACAAAGAATTGCAACCTAGAGAGTTGAAATTCTTTACTTGTTCAACAAAATTATTATTATCATTACTATTATTACTATTATTACTATTATTATTATTATTATTATTATTATTATTATTATTATTATTATTTGTTATTTAATGTCGCATCAACTTTTACGTCATTAGTGACCACAATTGCGTGTAACGGTATGGCAATTGTGAGGATGACACGATATTATGATGATCATAGGGGGTGAAACGACGAACACAATACAACCATGCCCGAGGCGGGACTCGAATCCGCGATCGTTCAGTTCGAGATCGCTACGGCACTATTGCGTAATTTTTTATATCATAGATGATTTTTACATTATAATGTCAAGACTTCCGTACTGTTAATTCATTTATAAAGACATTCTATTTGAGATTTTACTAAAATAAGAGACCCAGAAAATTGTTACCTTCACATCAGCCATTTTCATGTCGATCACTTCCAATAGCGGGTGCGACTGCCTGTGTGAAATGCAAAACTGCATTGAAACCGGTTTTTCCTCGATTACTATTAATTTATTACTACGAAAACAATTTGAAACGAATGTTCCTTTCTGTTTCTAATGGACTATCGCATATGGTTGACGTATAAAAGAAAGAGGATATGGCTTAAGATCAATTCCTGCGTGTCACCATGCTCAATTGGCAAAAAATGAAGAAGAGTATATAATGCTATTCCTATCATTTTCCATCAGTGTTGAAGATACGAGAATATCCAACCTCCACCAATACCAGAAATTCCATATGAAGGTACTTTTGAAAGCAAAATGTTATTGTCAATGACGTTAGAAGCTTTCGAAAGATCAACAAATATTCCAATAAGTGGATCATATTGATCCATGGATGAACCAACAGCTTTAAGGGAAAAAAAGATATTATACATTTAGCATCCTCGGCTATTTGTGTTATATTAAATACATACTTACATACATTGTTTGTATCTATACGTATACTATATTAACTGCTGGCACAATTAATTTCCTATTTTTATACATATTTTAAATTTTTCTTTTAAACTTTTAATTTGATCACAACTTTAAATTCCTAATGAGAATTTATTAAATAATTCAAATCTTTTATTAAATAGTCTACAGGCATTTTTTGTACAGATTATTTCAATTAATTTCTCATTTTTGTTATTTTGCTTTTCCTTTTTTATCTTTCTCTTTATGGATCTTGTTTTCTAAATTTTCTGTTATCTGATGTTTAATTCATATAAAATGAAAGTAAGACTTATAACAAATTATTTTTCTATTGATTTAAATTTCCGAGTTTCTACCATATCTAGCACTGAGTCAGTGAAAAAAATAGTAGGTCACACAGCCAGTGCGAGAAATCACATCGCTCACGTGTTACATATACTATTTTTTTAACATGTGTGCAAAATATACTTAGCACACACTTCGCGATGTTCCTCGCACGCTTTAATGTTCTGCACACTCTTAGTTAGAATGAGAAAATAGCTACTTTGCACACGGGAAACAACTACGAATAAAGTGTTTTGCACACAGCATCATAAAAAGCTCTTTTGTAAATACCAGAATACCATACGTAACTTGTTACTAATGATAAAAACTGCTCATTTTAAAAAAAATATTACTAGGGTCGTTTACTTCAAATGAATATCCTTCTACATCTACTTCAAAACAGTATGTAATAAAGTGATAGTAGAGATAAATATTTTCAAATATATTAACTCTTGTTGGCATGAAAATCGCGCGCACGCGTCAATTCAGGCATAATGAGCAGCGAAGTGTCCACATAACTTCCATGGCCTGAAGAGCTCTATTTTACTAAGGGACGATGACATTTATGACAAATGTATTACGATATGGAAGTGATTTATAATAGATACAAACAATGGTGGTTGCATTCACGTGATGAAAATACTTCATTAATATCTATATATTCTAACAATGATCGCTTTGTGAAGTAGAGGAAAAAATACTAATGATTAATTGATCGCATTTCATCAGAACAAAACATACATTTTGTTTATATCCATGATATATTTTAAGAACGTTATTCAATCGTTTAATGTCGAATATTTTTCTGTTATATGACAAACTGTAACAAACGTTTACCAGATTACAAAAAAAAAATGTCCCGTGTTGTGGGATAGTTTCTCAGAAAATACGATGAAAAGGATAACATGAAATAGGCATTTCAAAAATAAACATAGAAAACTTGAAATCCTTTAAAACTGATCTAGTGTTAAAAAATGCCCATTATATAACCATGATTTTGTCAGATTGGGGTGATGAGTATATTTATTTCTATATTCCTCTACTTAGACCCATATGTTCAATAAGATGGAAAGTGTGGAGAGAAAGTAAAGCGTAAGATAGCCATGTAGAAGGACAAATTCCAAAAATTTCATGTGTTATGTTCATATTTTATTGAAACCATTACTAAATAAAGTAAATGAAATAAATTTGACATTAAAATCTCAACGTTGTAATTCCCCATTAATGTCCAGCGTCCTCAATTAAGAACGCACCATTCTGGTCATTCATATTTGCTTCTTTGGCGTTAATTTGTAAATTTTATTTCTTCAGTAGACAGACATACTAAACAGAACATAAGCAAATTCTCAGTTTCCTGGATAATACGTAGAATGCTAGAGGTCGATTGCTAGAACTCAGCAAAGTTCCATTGATTTTCCTTTTTCGAATAGGAAAAAAATGCTGATCTGATTTCGGTGTTGGGCATTGGAGCGCTCTCGTAGATTAATTGAGCAACATAACAACAATTTGAAGATAAACGTTGCAGCACATTGCACCCGATTGCTAAAAAAAAATCAGAATTCGTGGGTTAATCGGTTAATGTTAGTTTCATTTCGAATACAAACACAAAGTGAATACAGTGGTTGACACATTTCCGATATTGAACCTACCTAATGATGTAGAAATTCTTGAGACACTTCACCAAAACGTGAGCAATACCCCACCCATTTCAATCGATTACATAAGAAGAATAACACAACAGTTCATAAATATTAATTACTAAAGAAATTTGTCAGTAATAAAGTGCATAGTAAAAATATATTTTCAAGAAATCGTTTTTCTTAGCATAATTATTACTTTGAATAAATAGAAAAAACACCTCATTCATTTATTAAATTGTTAAAATTTATACAGATTTGTTTTTTACATTTAAATTATATGGTTTTGTTCAAAATGAGCGTCATTATCAGAACAGTACCACCCGCGACATTCCAAATGTCTTGCACCCACCCCAATTACACTATCATTACTTCGTCATTATTAAGATTATGGTTAGCATAAAACACGTCAAACGATTTGCATTATCAATCGATTATATGATTTAAGGGCGTACGTGTGGGTGTGTTTGGGGCGCGGCGGGCGCGCGGGCGTGTGCATGGGGTGTCCTACGCGTGTCCCCCTCCCTGTCCCGGTCCTCTGGCTCCCCGCCCCCGCTGCAGCATCCGCCGAGGGCGCGGCTGGTTGTGGTGTGGCGGCGCGGCGTGGCGGCGCCCTCGTCATCCGTGCCGCCGTATTACTATACACGATAGGCTATCGATCCGCATGACTAGCCGACTGCTATCGCATCTCGGCGGGCGCCGGGCGCCGGGGGCGAGGGAGGGCGGGAGGCCGCGGGCTGCAGTGGAGAGAGCGCGGCGCGAGGGCGCCACTGCGGGACCGCGCGCGCCCACGTGCCCCACTGCTCCGGCTGCCTTGCAGCCCGTCACGACCCGCCCCGTCTCGTCCCGTCCCAGTGTCCCGTCCCGTCCCAGTGTCCCGTCGCGTCCTAGTGCCCCGTCCCGTCCTAGTGTCCCGTCCCGTCCCGTCTCTGTCCCCGGACCAGTCTCTCTCCCCATTCCCTCACCGCCCTGTACAGTCAAAAACACAGCCTCCCCCCGCCACTTCCGATAACGAACTGCCAAGCTCTGCCTCGCCTTGTTATATTCCGTCTCGTCACACTCCGCTCCGCCCACCTCTTTTCCTCTTCGTCCCGCCCTACTTCCCTTCCTCTCATGCGCTTGTCCTTCCTCGGCTCTCCCTTCGCCGTGCCTCGCTCCGCACTTCTACACTCCACCGCGCCCCTCCCTGCTCTAACCACCACCTCACATGGTCGTCTCCTCTCTTCTCCTCTCCTCCGCCTCGTCCCGCCGCACACACCACTTCTTCGCCTCGCCCTATTCCGCTCTACTCCGCCTCGTGCAGCTCCGCATTCCATTTCTTGGCCTCCTCCCGCTCCGTTCTCCATTTCTCCGTCTCATCCCGCACTTCTCTCATTCCCGTCACACCTTGCATCGTTCTCTACTCTTTTTCCTTTCTCCGCTCTCGACGCCCGCTCTGCTCTTCTCTGCCTCACCTCGCACGCTTCACCCCCCTGTCTAACACTGCTCTGCATCACTTCAACCTCCTCACTGTGCCCTGCTTCGCCCTCCCCATCCTCCTCCACCCCTCTCATCCTAGCGTCCTGGCAGAGGCAGTTAGCACGCGGGGCGCCCCGCCGCGTTGGCAATGCCACTGGATGGTAATGACCGTGACATTCGAAGTGAAGACGATCGCGTTGGGGCATCAGCTGAGGGTCAGGTCGAGTAGGCGGAAGGTATTGCTTGTGAGGATCATGGTTATAGAGCTGATGGTTTTTGAGGGACGATATCAGTGAAGCGACAGACCAGTAAGTGATAATAGTGGAAGGTACCCTTGGTGGTTAGTAGTGGTGACACCAGTAGCAGAGGTGGTGACTATTAGAGGCTGTAGTAAGTGATAGTAGGATGAAAAAATGGAATGTGGAAATAATACGGGCGGAGTAAGTGACGGCAGTAAGGAGCGGCTGTAGCTGTCTTAGCTTAAAAGATTTTATGATTACTAACTCCTTGGTAGCGGTCGTAGGAGTTTGTGTTGATTAGTTCATTGTACGTTCATAATTTCGAGACTATCATCTAAACCAGCGACTGTGGTCAGAACAAGGCGAATTACATCTGTCAGGACCGGAATGCCTGGGCTTCTCTTTTCCTTCGGTGATTGTGCCTGTTGTTTCCCGTATCAAGATGGTGTGAACAAGAACCGCCGTTCCGAGTCAAAGTCGCGCCCTTGCCCGCAGAGACTTCAAGCCGACTTTCGCCCTGACGAAACAGAGCAACGGAGGATGGCGGAAGCTCAGCCAGCCGGTCGATTTGGCGACGAGGCGCCGCAATCATGCAACGGACGAGCAAAACTCATCTTCTGTGGACACCTTCGAAATAGGTTAAAACGAGTCGTGTACACACGCAAGGGTAAACTTGTCATCGATTTCGGGCGTGAATGGCCCCGTAACTGTCTCGGAATCATTATTGGAACTCAACGGTCTTTCCAAAAGCAATTACTCTACCGTATGCTAATTAGGTTTGATTGATGTTTCCGAGTACGTCATTAATCCCTTCAGAGTACTGAATGTTTTATTCGGGGAAGAGGCTGGGTTCCTTCCCTCTGGATCGAGAGATCCGGCACCGACATACACGTCGGCTTGCGGGGAATTTCCCCTTCAGGTAGCAGCAGGTCATCACCCCATACGGGAAAAATTCTAAGGCTCTAATTCGTCTCTTCACATGTGTGGTAGTATAGTGCATGTAAGTGGGTGCAAGAAGAGGGAGACGATAGGACAAGGAAAAGGAAGGAAAAAGAAGAAAAAGGAAAGAAGGCGGTCGGTGGCCGATTTGTTAGGATACTGCTCCTCCTTTCCCCTAGTTTTGATCGGAGAAACCACGGAAAATTGCCGTTTAGAGCAGCCAGTCGCTAATATTCTTCTTCTGAAACAGCTGAATTCGACCAACTAGCTGTCTAGCTCGCCATCGTCGACTCCGGAACCCTAGGACCTCCCGGTCACAGTCACTGCAGAGTCAGTGGCAAAACTGGCGCCAAACTAGATGGTTGCTATTTGGGAAAATGTGTTTTTGCATATTTCTCAGAGGTAGTTTTGAAACTTGTTGTTTACAAGCAATTAGCGTTATTAACAAAACTTTCAACCAACTTGAACTTGAAGTTGCACAAAACTGTGTCTGCTTGAAGTTGCTTTTTAATTAGACCGTTAAATTATTTTCTAGTTCCGTCTTTGCCACATATTTTCATTTACTCGGTCCAGAAGCGAAAGAACACAAAAATGTAGTGAAGATTATGAAAAAATTATCACAAAAATAATAATTTATTCCGTCCATGAGTTATAATAATTTAGGCGCTTGAGAGACTGTATATGAAGATGGTAGTTTCTAGCCCTGTAACTATACTTGATATTGACGAGATATTTTGATGAACTGGGGATTATTATGTTATATGAATGATGAAACAATAATCGAATGAGAGCACGAAAAAACCGAATAACCTCGAAAAATCCTGCGGGGAGCCCACTTTGTTTACCACAAATTCCACATATCCATCCACCGGGATATAAACCGCACTACCGAGGTATCGAAAATGTTGTCGAGATTGGTCTGACCATTATAACCATCGATTATTGTTTTCCCTTTTTTCAACGCAGAGATTATGAATTTCGAAATTATAAACAAAGGTTTCTTCCAAAACTGTTTAATATATTTAGTATATTCACAGAACAGAGGCAACAACAGTGACGTTAATCAAAATTATAAACAAAGGTTTCTTCCAAGACGGTTTTATGGATTTAGGATATTCACAGAACAGAGGCACCAACAGTGGCGATAATCAAAATTATAAACAAAGGTTTCTTCCAAGACAGTTTTATGGATTTAGGATATTCATAGAACAGAGGCAACAACAGTGGCGATAATCAAAATTAAAACAAAGGTTTCTTCCAAGACGGTTTTATGGATTTAGGATATTCACAGAACAGAGGTAACAACAGTGGCGATAATCTTAAACGGGACTAATAGTGGCAACCGTGGCTGTGGCCGTTGGCAATGGCCGTTAACGACATGACGGAGATAATCGAGCAGATACCATCTCGGTGACGATTCCCCGATGCTTACCACAAGCGCCGGCAACGTCTTGGCAATAGCGAAGGAGGGTGGAAGCAATCCGACCACGCAGCAATAAAAGTTGGGCCTCGGGAGGGCTGGCAGTTGCCGGTGGTCGCAGTGGCGCGGCGCGGGGTCAAGAGAGCTGAAAGCGGTCGTGTTGGATCCGATGAAGGGGGGCGCGGATTAGGCGATTGATAAAGTTGCGGCAGTAACATCGAATCTGGCGATAGATTGCAATGATAGCGGAGGCGATGCTTCTTGCAGGCGAGCGGCGGCGAAGTCATTAGAGGTCATTCAAGAAATACGGACACGTTGTTAGGCATCTGGAGAGTTAGTAACTTTGTGACGAAGTCGACGGTGGTGAGGAGGGGAGTAACTGAAAAAGTATATATAACTTACAAGAAGTGTCTCATTTGAAAATATTTTGGTACAAAAGACACGAAAGGGATCTCGGAAAGCACGTTTCACAGAGAAAATTATGTTTAATTGGTTCTGTTCTTACCCTCATATTCAATTTTTGTAATTATTTCCTTGTGACAATACTAAATTGGAAGCGGTGTGTTCATGATGGCGCGTAATCTTGAGACGGAAGATCTTTGTTCCAAAATTGTACAAAATGGAAATGCGCAAGAAATGTCAATTTTTGCATGCGTTTCGATTCGCCCGAGTAGCTACATAGCTAGGTCGATTTCGTCCGCTGCCTAGGCGAGACTTCTAGCAGCCGGCTGCCCTTTCCAATAGTTTTCCGTCGCTTCTCCTATTAACACCAGGCGAATGACCCTAACAAACTAACCACAGACCGAGTGCTCTCTTTCCTTCCTCTTCCTTGGCCGATCCTCACCCCTTACTTACACACACTCCTACATGCACTACACAACCGCACATGTCGGGAGAACAGTTGGGTGCTTGGAGCTTGTTCAAACTGGGGGAACGGTGCATCGTTTTGGGGTGATACCTGGATAGGGAAATCCCACAAGCCAACGTGTAGTTCGGCGCGGGATCTCACAATCCAGCGGAGAACACAGCTACCTCCCGTGACAAAACATGCACTACAATTACGGAAGAAACTACCTCATCCTGTGACGCATCCGGAAAAACGAAATGATTGATCAATCAAGCCCCGTGCTGCAGCCGCCACTGCCTTGCCTGCCACTGGGAGTGCGTGCCAGCACCGCGGGCGGGGGAGCCGCCGGCAGGCGCCGCTTGGTGGCGACAGCGCGCGGCCGCTTCGCGTTGCGCAGGACCCCCTACCAGCGGCTTTCACATTTAATATTTGTATTTAGCCACGTTATGTCCCGTCAATGGCCATTGGCCTCCACGCTCTCAGTCGGTCCTCGGGTTCCTAGTCAGTCACTCAACTTGGAACCCGCGATGTCTTGAATTCGCTTAATCGTCGTGACTTCACGTAGTTGAGGAATTCGGCTGGCGACGCAGGTTTCGCGGTCGTGGCCTTTCAGTGGAACCATCCCAGCTTTCGCCTGTATGACCAAGGGAAACCACGGGGATTGAACCCGAGACACCTGAGCGCGAACTCAGCGCACTATGCCCTGAGCCACTTCGCCGGGGTCAAGCAATTGCTTGGAGAGTCTTGTAGATATAATCTACAAGTGTGTGTGTATAGATTTCAATATATAGCTTTTCGGAATTATTCCACTTTGTAAGTAGTTGTTGTGTTTATTTGCTGTACTTGACAATATTTGAGTTTCTGAAAGCAATTCCTTCATAGCGTTTTGTATTTGGAATGTGTTACTAATGTTATCATCATTAGGTAGTTTGTTAGTAATTGTAACTTGTTTTGATCAATTTGTAATTGTTAAAAGTGTGATATAATTATGAATGGAAAATAAGAGGAAGTTTAATTGATTGGTCTGTTATGATGGCCTATACAAGAATCAGGAGAAAGAGCATAAATTCTAGAGCTCAAGAAACAGATTGCACTTGCGACATAGTACGTCACAGTATTTTGAAGTTCAATGAGTGAGTGCTTTAAAATAAATATAACATTTTGGGAGAAGGGGGTACTCTGGCCTTCACCATCGGCTGCCGGTGGGCAACTTCCCTCCCGTCATTCCATATAGACGCTTTCGGTTTTGATTGATTAACCTGTTTAGCTAGTGTAGGAAAGCCAGCCTCCGTCGAGATTCGAGTCCTAGGGCCTCTCGGTGAGAGGCACTCCCCGAGAAAACGGCCGGAAGCACACTTCTGAGCCTCTTTCCACTAGCGTTTGTTCGCACATATGACATATTTTACTTGTAAATAAATAAAACATACAAGAAGAAGGAAATTTGAACTTCGATTATAATGGTAATTTAATAAGTAAAATTAATATATGGTGAAGAATTCACAGGGTTGCCACGCCGCTTGGAGAATCTCTTTGCCAAATGTCGCATAACAATTCCCTAATTGTCAGATTAAAAAGAAGGAAAATCAAGGCTGTATTCCAAGTAATAAAATGTTTTACTCCGTCAGACCACGTGGCTTCTTTTTAAATTTCCAGACGGGTCTCACTCCACCCCCTGACTTTCTCTGTACACACACAGCTCAAACAGCTCGGAAGGAGGGGAGATTCCGGTACGTCTCCAGAGAAAACACTGCCCTACAGGACGTTTTGTATGCGGTGCATGTATAGATAACTATTTCGCTACATATAACTATTTAGGTTACTGCCAATTCTGTGAGGGAAACAGGTCAATAATGGAATATTTCTTTCCAAATAAAAAAACAAAGAATTTCCACAGTAAACTTATCTTCAAAATAGTTTCAATAGTTTTTCACCTGTGTTATCTGGGTTAGCTTGATCGTATGTCATGATCATTCATGTTTCCTCGATCATTCCGCTCCACACTTCGTTCCACCTCTTCAAACATTTTGTTTCAAACTCGTCCTCATCTGTACTCTCTGCTCTACGATTTTTTATCACACTCCTACCACAGCTCATGCTTTTTCATTTTGCCACTTAAACACATACTCATCTTATATTTCTTTTTGATTATTATATACAACGAAAATGTAAAATATTTAATGAAATGTAGCTTGCAGTATATCATCGATATTTTCCGTGGAATTTCTACCAGAACTATAAAAAAGGAATTGACAGAACAATACTGAAACAAAATCAAAGAATGTGTGAGTGTATATTATCCGTCAAAGGGGTAAATCTCCCATTTATGCGAGCATACCTTTTCCCATATTCTTGTTCTAGTTTGATCATTACAATACCTATTACATTACACTATTACAAGAAAAAACTCAATGTTGATTGCTACCATTTGTTCACACATTCTCATTTACGAGAGCAACGTTCCACGTCAAAATACGTTTTTAGATTCTGATTTGGGCGTTCTGCACCATTGAACATTTACTGTTCAAAAAAATCAATTTACGTGGTAACTTGATCAGAATAAATACTCCATTATGTTTAAGAACTAATTCATCATTTTTTTTTGCCTACGAACGTTACAAGTCCTCACATAACATGCTTTTTTTCAGCTGCAACAATTACTAAATTTGCCAATTACTAAGTTACTAATACGCCGGTGTATTCATTTTGGGAAGCTTGACAATCACCGTGGATAATTAATTGAAGAGTAATCATAAACTATGAATAAATGACATATCTGGTTGAATATATAAAAAAAATCTAATGTTGATTTATTGTAGGAAGAAGAATATTTTTGTTTTAAAACACAACACTGAATATTAATGCAAACTATTAATGCAAGACAACTATTTTTCATGTCTATCGTATAGTGGCAGCAGAACTATATATTTAGAAAGAAAGATATTCCAAAAACGAAAGACCCGAATCACTAAGTGAATGACTTTTATATGCTACGGTGTGAACAAAGGTCGTTTTAAAGAAGCGTTTATTTTCTAGGTTATTTTACAAACCATACTTTCAATGTTTATTTCAACTTTGTGTGACTAGTTTATGTCTCTTACAAATAGAATAAGGTTAATTATTCAAATATCGTTGGCTACTTTTTGTGTATTCAAAAAACATGTTGTTCTTATATTAATTACTTATGTTTGACAGATATGACATCTACTTTTTAAAAATAGATATTTTAGTGTATTCTCTGGCAATTATTATTTCTTACCGAAAGATCGATACCATAAAATCGTAAACAAAGTCCATTACAAAGGCCCATATGTTAAAAATGAAAGAGATGAGTGAATTTTGCCTTATTTTTCAGTTGCATTTAGTGTTATTGATTACTGTGAATCTTAAGAAAATAGTGGACATATAGACTTGTTAATGTGAACGAGTGGTTGCAATTTTTTTCATTATTATACAAAGATAAAAAGCTATGAAATAATATGAATATAAAATACATGCTTTAGTAACATTTTGTTCGAAAGATACTGCATACTGCTGTTTTATACCGACTATTTAATAAGTAATTATATATTATAAAATCGCGCATCAAAATTTTCAAAAGACGAACCGGCCATAATTTTCCATAGACACTTTCACCGCAATGTAGAAAGAATTATCAATGGACACATTCAACGAAAGTTATTACTTTCATGAGGCTAGAGATATAATAATACGATTCTTTTCGTACTTTATAATATAATAGAAATTTTGAGAAACAAAACTGCAGTTGGAAACTCAATAATAATTTCAAAGACTTTTCTTTCCCACGTGAGGACTCATTACCACAGAAAACGCAACGAGTTCAAAGCAATAGTTCCAGTCCTATCCGGTCCGGTTAAGATCCAGTCCTATTTTAACGAGACGCGCGCGTTGTGCTCCTTCGACCGCGCGTACGCATAGAAAAGAGCAGCACAGGAAGAGAAAAAGCCGCCGGAGGAGAAAAAGACGAACGCGCAAGGAAGGAAATCGGAAAGCGTAAGGACAAGCAACACGTCGGAAGACACGGCCGGGCGGAAGGCCGGAGCAGAAGGCGGGCCACGAAAACCCGGAAGTAAAAGAGAGAAGACAAAAGAGGGCGCTGCGGCAGCGGCGAGGGCGACGGCGACGGGGAAGGGGGCGGCGCGGTCAAAACAGCAAAAAGCGACGGAGGGAGGGGGAAAGCGCCGATGCGGGCGAGTCGCTCAAGGGCGAAGGGGAGGGGGAGGGGTGCGGCGACGTTGGGGCGACGTTGGGGCGAAGCCACATGAGCATCCTGCATGGAGACAGAACCCTGAACGGTTGACGCCACACGGAAAGAATAGTGGCGCTAAGAATGGACGTCAATTGGTCTTTATTCCTTACCGTTCGCATTTGCATCGGATCGATCGTGTAGAGAATACTTTACATAAATATTAAAAATGGAGTAAATAGTATAAGATGAATGCACATCTAATACTGAACGAGCTGGACGAAGATCATTAGTGCACTTGTGAAAAAATCAACCACAAGAGGATACTCGCGCGAATTATCGTTACCACTTATATTTTCGGTATTCATCCGTTATCCCTAACGCTATTCAACAAACGACGGGGCATTCACACATCATTGCATGGGATTTTGGTGAGGGGAGGGGAGTGAGAAGGCGTCCGTGGGGGGAGCAGGTGGCTGGGCTGAAGGAGGAGAGGAAACGGCGGCGAAGAGGGGGCGTGGGCGGGGCAAGACGAGGGTTGGGGTGGGGGCCGGAGTGGGGAAGAGGCGCGAGCGAAGCGAGGAGAGGTTGAAGTTGAGGCAGCAAGCCATGGACATCCTACATCGGAAGCGTGAGGACTTATCGTCTGCTTAGAGCTGCTCCAAATTCAACGAAATGCTCCCGCTGCTACATCAAAGCAACTTCTAATACAACTACAACAGTAATAATAATAATAATAATAATAATAATAATAATAATAATAATAATAATAATAATAATATAGACTAAATGACGACCGTGATCCGTTTTACCAATTCTAAAAGTTACTGAAGTGGCACACTACTGGTATGTCCTTTGTCTAATAAAACTGTAGATTATAATCGCTCAGATATAGTGGTAGTCAATAAAATCGAAATGAATGCAATAATCATGGACATAGGTTGTCAATTAACAAACTACCTACAAATGACAGAATCAGAAAAGATATCCAAATATGAAAATTTGGCAACGAAAATCCAACCAACCATCCAATCCATCCAGTGGTAATTGAGTAAAGTTGAAATAGTGCCTATGATTACCTCATCTACGGGAGTTGTTGACGGAACGATTTGCTTCTGTTCTTAAAAAATAGAATTATCAAAACCAATTAGAAAGCTTTAACCCTATAGACTTGCCATGCTAGGCGAAAAATCCTTAATTTCAACGACGGACGAAGATTTCCGTCTTTTCTTCGATCTAGACCAGCCGCATTTGCCCAAACCTACGTCATATGACTAGATGAATCGTTCATAGTGCTAGCTGAAAAAAATTAAATTAAAAAAAATATTGATAATAATTGCAATAATGAAAACCATGATGATGTTGGTGATATGACTCGTGCTTAGCAGGGTCATCCCGCTAAATCCACAACATGGCGACAGTGCGGAAAACGAGTGAGCGGAGAGATGGGGCAGGCGCCGATGAGGGCGAGCTGTGTCCGACGGAGGGGCGCAAAGTGTGTGGCGGGGGCGGAGGGAAGCTGTGCGGATGCGTAGCTGGGGTGGTGCCGGGCAGAGAGGTCGCATTAGCATCGAAGGACCACCGGCTACCCTATTTGCAATGAAGACGTTATATCCCGTTAGGCGCTACAAAAACTAAGACGCTCCTACGACTGGGTTTGGTGTGTCAAGGGAATTACTTTCATTGAAATTAAATCATCCCAAATCATTTAACAATTGTGAAAATTGTGAGAATTTTTTTATACTTAATATTTGCAATTTTACATACGAATAACAATTGAGCAATCTGTTGTAATGAGTACCACGGTTCACTATGATTGAAATAATTATAAACGTCATTGCCAACAATAGTATTGTTTATAATTATTGTATATAATTATTTCATGAAAAATGCCAACGATAACGCACCACAACACCTATATTCACTATGATTACTAAAAACCTACAAGATTAATATATTTTAGGCCTGCAGTGAAACCCGGAGCTTACATACATCGTTTCTGTATTATTCGTATTTTTGTACAACATTGTAAGCCCATTTGTTACGGCAATTCAACTGGATGGGAAAACACTCTAATAAAATTATATTCTCAGTACTATACAGCAATATTGTAATAAAAATTCGTCTTTCCCTTTGTAAATACCCAGCTCACATTTCGATAAACGAGACCGTAATTTCTCGCGACATTTTAAAATTATTGGGGGAGGTAACTATCATCATGTTAATTAATATACGTTTCAGGATGTTCAAATACGACAATAACCACATCTGAATTAAAGAATAATGTAAAATGTGTATTGTATATACTTCTATACAATTATAAGAATTCGTTTCAACGTGAACTGTATGCAACTCATTAATATTATGATTAAATGTTAGTATTACGGTGTCTTAAACTAAAACATAATCACTTATTTTCATTTAAATATTTACTACAACTATTTGTATGTCAACCCATTTAAATATATCGTCACAGTAATTGGACTTTTGGAAAACTAGTAACATTCACACAAATATTCGTTTATCACAGCGGTCACCAGTTGTGCAGTGCATTATAGACAACTCATAGAAGAACATAAACTGAGTGCATGAAGAATATGCACTCAGAAGTGATGTATACCCAGAGTATTTAAAACATGGAATTCTTAAGTCAGATGACAAAGAACACGACGGCTTCGGAAACACAAGGTATTAAGCATAATATGATATATCGATACTAATGGTCATATATCAGAAAATTAATTCAATTTTAATCGTAGGATACGCAGAACAATCCCGCGACTTCTGAAGGGTTTATAGAGCAAGAGATTTGCAGAAGAATCCAATAACAAGAAGGTACTCTAATTCGATAGGCTAATTTCGCCTGGTTCGCGAAAGATGAATTGCGGATCGATTCAAATGGGACAGTTTGAATCACGAGTTAGGTGACTGACACTTGTAAATAATGGAGTTTTGCGGCACTTAAAAATTCAAAGAATATTCGAATACGTGATTGATAACATACATCACATAGAAAATAATATCCCAAAATTTGTTCTTCAACTTTACAATAACTGTAAAGTGGAGTGTGCTATTTTTTATACCAAACACCTCAATTATTGATGTGCTTGGTATAAAAACTAGCTCACTCCACTAGCGAAAATGTTACGAGTGCAAAAAAATCTTCTAGTTTCCACACGCTGATTGGTATGAACCGAGAATGTTCTTGACACAAAAACTTGGAAAATATTTCTTAAATGGTAAACAATGGAATGAGGTGGATTAGATTGCAAACACCTAAATTAGAGTATAACCGAAAATACTAAATGTCTAATTTTCCACGTCGCTTCCTTTCAAGGACTACGTTGCATTATGCGAGTCCTGGCTGCTTATCAGTTGCACAGCTGAGACTAATCAATAAAGCACCCTTCTCCTGGTTTTATTAGGTGGTGAGTTAATGCATAAGTAGGCAAAGAACATGTTTAGAGACTTCGCAGGATAATAGCGAAATATCGGGTTCAACATTTAATTATTTAAAAACAATGAAAAAAAATATTTTTTTTGTATTCCAGCATTATACCTTTACTGCTGCAAAAAGTCGTTGATAATCGGGCATTTTACGGCACAAATGATGACGTATTCGATTTTATGTCGCGAATGATTGCGTCATCAGACATTCAGCCAATCGTAGCGAGAGAATCGGGGGGAGGTAGAGCTAAACGGAACAGGCGACCACCGTTTACTCCCACGATGTCAAATACTCGAGTCGTCACAGGGAAGTTATTTCGCAAAATTTAGTTTGATTCTCTTATAAATGTATAATGTTGTTGTACAAAAAATATAGGATGCAACTCGTTTATAATGTTGCTTTATTACATTGATACAAATTTGAAAACTCGCTCCTAAAGTCACTCGTTTTCAAAACATGTACTCATGCAATAAAGCTTAACATTATAAACTAATTACATAAAATACTATTATAATTCACTTTCCAAATCGTAATGGTTTGGATTACTTTAATGTTCATTTGCTACGGATATTCAGCATTTAAATAATATTAGGGATCCCTATATGTCATGCTTGGTGTCTCACAATACCGAAAGCGTATTTAGAAAATTGTGCAAGTCTTGATAACATAAATTTATATCAAATATAAACACGTCTCTCTCTGTTGTGGAATCACAATCACAAGGTTTCAATTGCTTATGAGCTGCTTTTCTATCCTCACAAACTTACAACGTTTTGAACACTCTAAGGAGAAATTAATAAAACATAACCAAAGAAAAAGGATGAAATTCAGACTTTTCTGGTTTTGAATGTTTTTGTTGGTGAGTTAACCACTTATAGGAATGTAACAGAAATAAATATAGAAACACTTGGTACATATTACTAGTACTATGTCCCACATTATCACAGTGGTCAAGTTTTCAGTCCCAGCAACGAAACATGCTTATTCGACATAATATGTCACAATATTCGCAAGTGCGGGAATGATACGAATTATGAACATGGTGGTTTACGAAGATCGTAAGTTATTGAGTCCGGAGTGTATCCTTGGTTTTAGACGGTCAGGTGTTTCATCATCTTGAAAACTTAGGTAAAATATCTGACTAAGATTATTTTCATCGCACTATTAGTCGAAAACCGTCCGGGCAGAAAAACTGGATGATATCAAGTAGATTATTTTAACACGTAAGCCAGCAATATTAAATCTCTCCGTATCACTAATCGCACGCATTTTCCTTCGCAAATGATAACGGATTACTACCTGACGGGGCTTTGAGCTAGTCCAATGTACATAACGCTTTAATAAATATAACTGGAATATTGAACACGTATAATCAAAGAAAATTAATTAAGAAAGTAATATCACGTTTCTCAATTTCAAAACCATGTAAATTAAATTACGTTTACATACATATTTTCAACCATAAGATTCCGTACAAAGTTTTACAGATGCCGCCCCTGCCCCTCACCCAACGGTGGCCGCTAAGCACGTGCTTGTCTGCTTACGCAGTAATCCACCGCGGAGTGCTGCTATTCGGAGGGGTTGGCGCGAGGGCGAGGGCGCAGGCGGTGGCGCAGCGCAGCGGGCGCGCTGGGGCGACACGGTCGCGCTCTGTGTGCCAGCCGGCGAACCAGGCGAGGCGGCGCGTGGTGCGGCGCCGCGCGGCGGCGGCCCGGCGCAGCAGCGGGGCTCGCGCCCCCAGTGCAGCGCGCGACCGCGGAGGGGCGCGGGGTCTTTGGGGAGGGTCGGAAGAGGGGAAGGGGTAGGTGTGGAAGCTCAGCCGCGGGCGAGGGCGATGCGAAAGGACAGCAACACGCGCCCGCCCGAAAAGCAAGGCTGGCCGGAATCTGGCTTTAAAATATGTGAACTTATGAATGGAATTGGGATTCGTAAAACCAATTCACACAAAATATTAGAAAATCGAAAAAATATAGATAAAACATTAATCAGTGCACAATAATAGTGCTATTTAAAAATTGGCATTTTATAATTAAATGTTCATGCGTTTATTGTAAACAAACAGTAAAAACTGTGTGTGACGTATCGGGAAGAAGTATAAATAAGAAATGAGAAGAGTATCAACGGAAAGTAAGAAGTAAGCAACACTGTAGGATAATCCTGGTCGAAGCTATTTATTACGCCCATAAAAATAAAGCATTTAAGCCCTTATACCAGCTGTCTTGTTAAGTGAACTCTCGTTGAGAATTTTCACTATTTTCTAAACCTATTTACGAGTATTTGGTGAATGGTCACAATGGTGGACATTTTTTTGCCGTTTTCAATTCTGAATAGGTACCAATGATTTCTTCACGTACAAAATAAAAATTGACGAAATTTTATGTGTTACTTTGCTTGTTTACCATCAATCACATGAAATTCTGGTTCTTTGTAATTTCAAACAATAATATGTGTAACATGGAGAGAGGAGTTAACATTATCTCAATACTATTAAAACTATAATTACACGCAACAAGAATTAGGCTGCATTTAAGAAATCTGATATTCACTCATTTCTAACAGTTTCATATCCGTTCGCTTCATATACCTCGAAGGCACATAATATTTTGGTCTTTGATTTATTCTTTGTTTAGTGATTCCGGGCACGTCAACTGCTAAAGACATTAGTCCCGTACGTGTGGTGCATGTCTTCCCCTTGTGGAAGTGGCGGTGATCCTCCCCTTGATGGTGATATCCGGCGCCGACCTACCGTCAGCTAGCGAGTTTTCCCCAACCAGGTATTCCCAACCGCGGCTCCGCCCCGGCTGGGACTAGCTCTCAGCTCCCGACCGATCTTCCGGTATCTGTGGTAGTGTAGTGCGTGTTAATGTAAGTATGTGTAAGTAAGAGGGTGAGTACAGGACAAGGCACAGAAAGGAAAGATTACGCGCTGTACGTGGCCCGCTTGTTAAGATGCTCTGGAATTCGCCTGGTATTGATCGGAGAAACCACGGAACCGATGGGAGCAGCCGGCCTCTAGAATGCTCATGCAGACTACGACTGAACTCTACCTATAAAAAATCCTCTCACAGTCGAGACTCGAACCTAGGACCACCCGGTCAGGCACTGCAGTGACATAAAAAATTGAATTAATTAATTAATTAATTAATGCATTATTTTGGGTGGCGAGTCGGGCCATCAGGCCCGCTCTTCCGTCTGACCACGCAAATTTCGATACGCTCCTTTCAATAACTAGCAGAGGAAGGAGGTATTTCTTGGGCGAGAAACAGGTGATTTTGAATTTAGCTCAAAGGCGACATTTAGGCTTGAGGATCTTTTACATGCTAGTAAATCTACTAACTTGGGACAGCCGGCTTTACTTCCCCTCCGAAAGAAGGCGTACGAAGGAATTTTTAAAAAAAATTGTTGTCTTCTTAGCAGCGACACATGATCTTGCGCTACACTGACTCGCAGGTCGAAGTGAAAATCGAATGTGCCAACGAAGTAACACTACATAACAATCGAGAATGTTTTTGACTGGTTCTGCAGGCGTGAGTTGCTGAGTGGCCACAACTTAAGTTTCTTGTCAGAAGGTCGTCGCCTCGAGTCCTGATGTTGGCAAATTTTTTTACACGAGTCATGTAGTTTACTCGGTTGGTTGATTAATTACTTTGTTTCCGTGGTGTTACCGACGCATCAACAGCTACTGTAATTATCCCCGTAAGTGTAGTGCGTGTTTTATCTTGGTACATGGCTGTATTCTTCACTTTCTGGATGGTGAATTTCGGAGTCTACCTACACGTAGGCTTGCAGGGGTTTTCCCCAACCTGGCACCACCCAAACGGGGCACCGTCCTAGTTGGGATAAGCTCTATGCTCCCAACTGGTCTCCCGTTCTGTGGGGTAGTGTAGTGCATGTAAGTGTGAGTGCATGTAAGTAAGAAGTGAGGATAGGCAAGGATGAAAAGGTAATGCGCGGTCCGTGACCCATTTGTTAGGGTACTCCTGAGGCATTCGCCTGGTGGCAATAGGAGAAACCACGCAAAACTGCCGATCAGAGCAGCCGGCTGCTGGAATTCTCCTTCAGACTACGGCTGAATTGGACCCAGTTCTCTAGCTTTCTCTAGCTAGTGTCAAAGATCCTGCTACCGTCGGGATTCGAACCTTAGGCTCACCCGGTCAGAGACACAATTGCAGTGAGAATCAATTGATACCCTTAACCATCGAAGCCGATGCCCTTAGCCACCGCCTGGATTCTACGGCAGGCGTCTCCGATCCGTCGTTTCGTAAGACCAACTCGGGGAGGATGTTTGAGTATAACTTCAATGGAACTTCAACAGGCAACGTTTCCTTTCCTACCTGTCATCTACATTCTCATCCTGAGGGCCGCACATTAGAATCATATTATTGGATTCTTTGAACAATATGGCTCAATCGAGAGTCAATGCATTTCCAAGAAACACACATTGTGTTGTTCATGGTGACATGAACACACCAGGAGTGGAGTCATAAGTTACTACCCTGTCAGGTGATCGTTTAGATGACTTTGTGAAAGTGATTATGTAATCAATTCGGTCCTTCCGGATTACGTGCAATGATCTTTTCATTTACTAATTTTAAGTACCCATATTTCTATGTATTGTCAATTACAAAGATTGCACTCTGCGGAGATCCATCAGAACAATTCTGTTGAAGGCATACCATAATAATACATTGAGCTTCCAATGAATTTTGCCTTTCACATCCCGTTCCCTCCTCAGTATGGGATCTCAATGCCCACTCCGCAATTTCCTAGAAATCAAATCCCTGGGACATGGGCCTTCCATAGACAGAAGACACTAAGTCTATTAACCAGAAATCATCTCCCTCCAGAAGTATACAATTTCTCCTGGGGGTTGATGACACACGGTTAATTCTAGTGTTACATTCCAATCTTGAAAACGACGGTATGACCTTTTTCGTCCCTTATTTGTCTTGTCGTTTAATAGTGGTAGAATACACTAATGGGTGGCGACACTGGTAGAGTACACTACCAACAGACGTACCAGATCATATGGAGTTTAGGTAATCATGTGTGGACACATTGTACAGAATACAATTCAATGAAGAGCAGCTACTTGATTGTAATTTTACAGGCAAATGGATTATGAAATGCGGAAATTAATGAGAATTAGAAACCCCAGTACGGCCAATTGCTTTCTTTGACCTAATCCTCAACCAGTTGAGGATTAGGTCGAAGAAAGCAATTGGCCGTACTGGGGTTTCTAATTCTCATCTAATCAGCGTTATATGAGGATACAAAATACATTAAAATGTTGAAGAATTTGAAAATGTAAAATCCCTTTTTAATTCTCGCAGCATACAGAGAACGTAGCGTAGAAGGCATCAAATATTTGCCAGTACGTAGAATTGGTACTAAAGCTGCGTTTCGTGAACATCATATTACGTGAGAGAGTGCGCATCCGCGGCCGGAGTTTGTATATACTAGGCTGACCGCGTGACGTCGCGTCCATGGCGAAGGTGCCGACAATTCGTACGCCAGTAAATATCGTATTACGTGCAATGATCTAAAACACTAACTAAAAACTAACTAGCGAGAAAAATAGCAAGAGATTGATAGAGTGAGTGAATGATTGAGAGACCGAGAGTCAGCAAGAGACTGTGAGAATGGGGGAGAGAGCGTGCGAACGAGAGAACGAGAGCTTTGTTGGGCGTGGGCGTGTGAACGAGAATGTGAGGTGAAAGACAGAAAACCAAAGATCACGAACGAGAGTGCGAGAATGAACAAGAGAGCGAAAGAGAGAGGGGGTAATGATAAGAGTGAATTAGCATTAATAAAATGTTTTCTTAATTCGGAAAGCATAGTCTGGTGATCAGCTACATGCAGATGTTTTTCTGTACACACCAGGTACAAATCCATCTATTTTATTAATCCAATACTGCGATGGATTAATGCATTAACAGACTATGTACGTGCTTAACACTCCCGCTGAACAGGAGCTTTCAAAGTAACTTAAACAAAACGTTATATTACTCTTTCAATTAATAACAATGTTTCAATATCAAAAGTTTAAATTGCAAAATTTGTAGTTCTTTACAGATTTCAGGATCATTAGGAGGTGAGTGCTGCCATCCTCACGTAACGCCCTTTAACAGCGCTGCGTTAAAGGAGTCTTCTCTAACTCGGATGTTGTGGATTAAAGACGCATGATAATCATGGATGTTATCACCATTTCATTGCGACGTGGTTGGTTTCTAAAACATCTCCCCCATCATCCCATTCCTAATCGTCCATCTCATTCACTCTTCACGATTAGTAAGCCTTCCAGCAAAACCTGGAACTGCAAACGATCATTGATATCACATGCCTCAGAAAGGGGAGGGCATAAAAACTGAATGATTCTTCCTCCTCTACCCTTCACCTGGCGAGGATTTCCCTAAACCAGGTATCCCACCAGCGGATCACAGCCCTATCAGGAACAAGCACTATGCTCCCGACTGGTCTCCCGACATGTGTGGTAGGGTAGTACATGTACGTGTAAATGTGTATACAGAAGGGATAACACAAGGAAGAGGAAGGAAATATCGCGTGCGGTCCATGACCCGTTTGTGAAGATACTTAAGTATTTGACTGGTGTTCGGAAACGACGGATAAGTACCGATCTAAGCAGCCGGCTTATGGAATTCTCCTCTAGAGAACAACTGGACCCAACCCGCTATAGAGCTAGAGTCACAAATTCTGCCACCGTTGGGACTCGAACCCGATCAGAGGCACCGAAGTGACTTCTGTTCGAGCCCTGAGTCACCTCAGCCGGTATAATACTGCAGTGAAGAACAATTTTTCGACAGATAAAATTCGTTCATTTTGCGGGTTCCTGATACCAAAGATATGGAATTTTCTTGCTTCTAAATGTAGTAAATTAGTTCGTCTAATACGTTCTTTAGTCAGACCCCTCGTTTTGTGGGTTCATTGTACTAACAATGTGAGTTTCGGCAATCTGTCCTCCTGTTCGTCCATGAAGCAATGTGAACAATGCTAGCGGATAAACAACGGACACTATTTTCACGAAACCTAATTTTCTCCGATTGATTTTCATGTCGCGTTCCTTTGAATTTGAAGCGTTCATTTTTACTTTGTACTTGACATGAAACCTAAACAATAAAACAATAATTCAAAATTTTCTCAAAAATGGCATTATCATTTTTTTTCTAATATACTGAAGTATGCATGTAAAATGGTGCAGTCCGTATTTTCGTTGAAATCTCTGAATTTTCACAAAGTACTACAGTTCAAAATATTACCGGCATTTTCCTACAACTAGTATACTCAAAATGTTTGAGTGGAGAAATAAATTAAAAAATAAATAAATACGTTTGTCTTATTTGTTCACACGAACGAACGAACGAACACGATTGGTCGCTTAATAAAATTGGATAGAGACGATTTTCATTAAAATCGGAGGATTTTCGAAACAGTCGGGAATGCGAATATGCCAAGAGCCGGATGGTGTAGTGCTTACGTTAATTGCTTGCTAAACCAAAGTATCTAACACGATTTGCATAAATTCGTATATTTTTAATAGCGATATCGGAACAAACTAAATCACTTAAGAAAACTACTCACTGAACCTCGAAGAGCAGCAACTGAACCGCCACTTCCCAGGCAATGCAGTCATTAACAAAACAAAAATTAAAATCTTAAAACTAGCACCGACGATAAGTTGTCGCTCCCTGTTGAGACTAGAATGCAGAATGCTAGTAATTAAGTCCATCATAAGTTTAACATATGAAAGCCTACTGTGGGAATAGGCTGCCCCAATCATTATCAACAAGCTAAGCACGGTCCAAAGAAAATATCTTAACACTAAATGCGCCATGATTCATCCTCAACCAACAAATTCGTCGATAATTTGATATATCAAAATGTACCAAACGGAAAAAAACAATACCATTTTAATAAACTTCCAACGTCATGAAAGAACAGAAGGCACCACTTTAAATAAAGATTCCTGAAATACCAATTCGAACACCCATTACTGGTAAGCATCTCCTTGTCACCCATCCACCTCCACTACCTTCCTACTTTCAACTATACTCATGCCTTATTAAAATTGAGAAACGCAAACCAATCTCGACATAAGGACGGCCATATCCGTAAAGTCATATATATTTATCTATCCATCTAATCGTCCAAGGACAAATTCGTCGAACGGGAAGCAATAAATTAAAAGACATTTTGAAAACGACATTACCAGCTGGCTCTCGGCTCATCGGAACGCTGAAAGAATACATTCCGCCGAACGACGCGGTATTCGCGATGCTCAACTGTTTTAGAACTTGACAAAATAATCGTCGGCTGGCGTGAACCGAGTACACATCTCGCGGCGTTTCGGGCCCGCCCGCAGACACCTCCGC
>BOPP01000027.1:10352553-10373904 GCA_017312745.1 Gryllus bimaculatus | reverse complement strand
GGTCCCGTAGCGCGAAAAGGACGCCGGCTCCTTCGCCACGCAGCGGAAGAGCCGCGTAAGGGCGCGCTCGCGTAAGGGCGGTCGTAAAAGCAGCCAGACGCAGGGCAGACGCCGCCGACTGGCGCGAGCAAAGGCACGCTGAGATTACAGTGCTGCTGCAGCGGACGCCCCCTTGGGAGCCATGCTCTAGGGAGTGCTGCAGCGGACGCCCCCATGAGAGCCATGCCAGAGTGCCCCGGTTCACTCTTGAATGCTTTTTTTTTTTTTTTTTGGTTCAGTTATATCGTTTGTAATCCACTTCTAGGTACAGGGGTTTAAATGGCGGTCAACCCACAAGGAATTGGAGGCAGATAAATCGAGTGCGCGGTAGGTTTTTTTTGTCCGGGTTTTCCCCATTTCCAATGCCTATCGTGCCACTCTCTCATTAAAATATCAACATCAACACTAGCCATCTCCCGTTCATCAAAAGTATGGCCGGCAAGAACACGTACTGAGAGTTATAATAAAAAATTTGTGAATCCACAATAAGAGATTAGGTCTATGTAGAATATTACGGTTAAGTTATATTACTCTAAATTATACGAGTGAAATTAGTTGAAGTAACACCAAAATTGCCCCAGGTCGAAAGAAATCATACCGTGCCTTTAACATTGAATGGTAGAAAATGAATGATTCTGCAATGAAAAACGTAACAACTACGAAACACTGAAGACTTTTCTCTTTCAAACGGAATTTTAAAAACAGGGTCCCATGAACACCATTTTTCTTCATTCTATTAAAATTTTAAATTAGAAAATAGATACAACGAATCTGTTGGAGTTACCCGCCGAATCAAGTTTGTAGTTCGACTCAAAATTTAAACATTAATTTTTATTTATTTTCTTAATGAATTCGAAGTTTAAATGTCAACATAAAAACACCTCATAGCTCATAGACTTCTTGAGATTCTGCATTCTGTTGAGTACACGATTTCTTAAAGCCAAATTGCTTCACTGGAGTTAGGGCGCCGAGTCGCGGAAAGTTGCCGGCCAACTACTTCAGACAAAGGTTGATTGTGTACCCAGACACTGAAGATCTATTTTGATTTGACATACTTTATCTCGCTCTTCTCTACGCAAGTGCATGGCGTGATAGACTCGTGATTGATTAAGGGTCGTTGTACATTGTGGAGCCAACGGAAAACGTGTACACCAGACTCACGATTCTTTCGCATGCTCCAATTCCGAGTCTCTGAATTCACAATCAGGAGCATTTGATCAAACGTATGTGTGTTGGACAGTAAGTCGTAGAGAAAGAAATATCTGGACGAAAAGAGACTGTTGCATGTGCAAGCTCGTGACCATTTTGGAAAAAAAACGTCTAATGTCAGATGCCCAGCCTGAGAAATTTTCCCATCCCGACACGAGCTGTACTGTTTTTGCGAAGTTGCCGCCACACAAGCATTTGCGAAGTTGCCGCCACACAAGCCTCCAATGCTTCAATCTAACTTTTGACTCTCACATACGCCGCCAGGAACCGACACATCAACGGTCCAAAGTAATTTTATCCGTTAATTGCGTCATTTTCATGCTAAAATAGAATGAGGATAGTAAGGAAACTGACGGAAGATTTAAATTTGCTGACATTTATCCAAATCCTTTTATGTATCACAGCCGTGACATAACCTACTGTTTATATATTGCCGCGCACCGACCCCCCCCCCCAGCGGAGTTTGAAAATATGAACTTGGATTTGATAAGCGAATATTCATTGCATACCCACGTATCACTGGTGCCAGCATGATGGTCTGCTGTAGGCAAGTGTCTCCCTGCTCAAGTCGAGTTCCGGCCGATTTTGGACTGCTAGAGTGCGAGTCGTCCTATCGCCTGTGTGAAGACTATATCTTCAAGGATTGCACGGGTTTCACAGTTTTTCTAAACTCTGAGTACTTTGAGCGAAAATGCTGTTTCATAGGTATTAACATAAATTGTAGTTTACATCAAATACGTCTAAGATTACAAATGAACACAAAGATTTTTTTCGATAAACTCAAACATATCATTATCTGGGAAACAATTAGTCTGCCATTAGACCATAATCTCACAGAAGGACGACGTAGTCAAGGCCGATATTGAAAATACCCCTACCGTAAATTCGCATATTAACTTATGCACGAGATTGAGAGCTATGCCTTTTGGGATGAGGTAAACCCCACAAAGTCATAATTGGAATAATGGAGGACGGAGTTAAAGAGAAACTATTCTTACATGGTGTATGGTCAAAGTAAGATCTATCAGTCAAGATATCACCCTGCCAAGTCAGGAGATTTTTGTTTACAAAGTTAAAACTCCAAAAATATAGGCGACATTTTAGGAATTCAAGAACTTGAAAGCTACACGTGACTGCTTAAAATAAGTGGACGCTTACAGAGATCCGCATTCCATAACTTCATTATGATCGAGGAATAACTGCTTCCTTAAGGGATCGGCAACTTGGGAAGTGTGTTTTGCACCAGCTCTTTCGTTGTAGCGACGGTGTGCACACACACACTATTTGTCACAAAGAGTGGCCAAATTGGCTTGCGCTTTCAAAATCATTGTATACTTCCACTGGATTATCCCTCTCTCTAAAATACCATTTCTTAGTAGTAATGCTTAGCGCTTAAATCTTAAAATATTCTTCCGAATCTTTGTCGTCGTTATCTAAGGAAGTAACTCGTGATTGATTGATTATTGAGTCTGGGCGCGTCAATGGTTAAGGTCATTAGTTTCGTCGGTGTGGTGCATTTTTTATCGTGGAAAGTGGCGGTGTTCTTTCCCCTCTGGCTGACGAGATCCGGCGCTGAACTTCGTTGGCTTGCGGGGAATTTACCCACCCGGAACCGCCCACCAGTGATGGCACTACACTCGAAGCTCGCGACTGGTCTCCTAACGTGTGTGGTAGTGTAGCGCATGAAATGTGTGTGTGTAAGTAAGAGGTGAGGATAGCCTAAGTACGAGAAAGAGAAGAAGAGGAAAGAAGGATCTCGCGCGGTCCGTAGCTCGTTTGTTAAGTTTCTGCTCCTGTATTCTGTTGGTGTTCATCGAGGAAACCACGAAAAAGCAGCCGGCCTGTAGCATTCTCCTCTACATAACGGCTACCTAGCTATCCAGCTAGAGTTGAAAGTCCTACCACCGTCGACACTCGAACCTTAGGACCTCCTGGTCGGAAATGACATCAGTTGGTGCCCTGAGCCACTTTTACCGGTAGAAATAACTAGTGAGCTCCACGTAAGAAAATAACCTAAACTTAAGAGAGCACGAAATAAGGAACTTTTATAGGGGCAGGCCACATTCCTCACAAAAATGATCACTCATTTGAAGGCAATGATTATTTTCGAATATGGTTCTGTCCCTTTCGGAACTCCCAAGTGTTCATTGTGAATTCAATTGTAGAAAGTTATTTGGATTTTAAAAAATAACTTCTCGTAAGGAAAAAATCACTACTCTCGCTCGAAAGAATCCGCTACTACTCTATCTTGTAGCTCGAATCAGGCAGTGACTGCGTGATGCCTTAAGAAAGCTTCGCAAGCTCGCTTCTTTTCCAGGATAGATTTTCCACTCCTGAGTACTACTCTACTGATATCTCCGACCGCTGAGTATGGTGCAAGGAACAAGGGCCTATGCTTATCACTGAAGCTGTCTCCGAAACACACATCATCCTATACTTGTTTGCTCCATCTGCCATCTTCACTGTCCACTCAAGTAGTAAAATGCTTGCGTGAATAATCTTGAAACTACAAAATTACGACAGCGCTTACTGACTTGGATGTCTAGAGTGACCGTAGTGAAGAGTTTCTTGACCAACACTCGTGACATCAGAACTGTTAGATGACGAGTACATGTGCTCCGCGACGAAGTGGATTTCCCGCGGAGATAAACATAAAAACGTGTAGCAAATCACGAGGTTACGCATCACGTGCTTCATTACAGTGTTTTTTTATTTCATACTAGCAAAATTATCAGGCGCAGCCCGGGCAGAAAGAAAAAAGAAAGGTTCTCAAATAGGGACGGTGAGAACGTAATTTTTATTAGTGAGTTTATTAAATTCTGTGAGGATTAATGAATTCATGTATAAATATGTAGTAAACATTATTTCACAGATTTCTGTTATGTGACCGAATTGTAGACATTTACGTGAGGTTAAATTAGTGTGGTTTGTTGTTGCTTGATGTTTGTGGTTAGTGTGAGAAGGATATTTATTAGTTGCCCGTGAATAGTTACTGACATACCGAAGTATGTGCTTGTTAGTCGTTTTTGTCTTAATACTATACCTATTCATACTAGCAACAAACGTCACAACACCAACTTACTACGTTGAACTATAAGAAGATTGTATGTAACGGCATACGATGTACAACATCTTTTTATTTATATCATTACTAAGTTAGATACAACACACAATACAATACACGCCAGAATAGACGAGGTATAACTGTTCAAGGCAAAAGCAGTATGCACACCTATAAATTGCAATTATACAACGCAGTCACTATTTAACATCAAGCATAGAACATCACATAATACCCGAGAAAGCTTTTAATTTGCATCCGATGACGTTACCAGAAGAAACAGAAGCATACCGATAGGAATGACAACTCTGACACCAAGAGAGCATACGCGCACACAACCACGCCCACGGCCGATCTCGAACTCTCGACCCTTCCGACAGCGGCGCTGAGTCGATAACACGCTCTAGCCACCTTCACCAACCAGGTAGGGATATAATTCATAATCATTAATATTGTTAATTATGTAAATTATACATTAATATCATTCATGATTAAAATCGTCATTAAAATCATTTTGATGTTCAATGTTTCAAGAATTTTGAGTATTCGTAGGTTAGCATATAAAATTAGAAGTATTCGTAAACTCATTCGTTCATCGACTGTTTTATTGCTTAACTGCAATCCAATGTATTGATTTATAAAAACTGTATCATTTAATTTTAGCGATTTTTCTGACAATTGTATATCAGATCGAAACACAGTACCATACGCGAAACACAGTTGTCTCGCATTGCGGTCGACGCATGCGAATACTCCAGTCTGTCTCCACTGTACATCCGATATCTACAATGACAGATGGGACGTCCAGGGCGACATCGTAGGATTAGGAAAATCGTTTCCCGGATGTTGGTAAATCCGCCCCGAGAATAGCATATGCCACTGCAGCTGGCACGCAAGAATGAAACAAAACCAGAATTAGACACGGTTTTCCTTGAGCACATTCTTTTCTATAATTGCTAAAAATTGATATTATTAAGAACTTCACCAATTTACAGGAAAATCCATCATTTCAAAAACAACATGAATTTACCAGGTAAAGCTCATCCCCAGTATATCCATCCTTATATCGAGACAGGAGGGGAGGAGGACAGCATTGTCCACATGCAGCGGCTGTACGAACTCAGTTCCCCAAGAGGAACATCCTATTTTAATTCACATTTTTCTCGACGCGTGCGAATGACGGCCTGTCTACACGACACATACCATTTACACAATGGACAGACGGCTGGGATTGGGGACGGGACCCCAAAGGCGACAGCATGAGAGAAAACCCATGCCCCGTGCAATAAATCCGCCACAAGAATGTCATATGCAATAGTAAATGGCAAAAGAAGAAAGCAATTACGGATATATTTATTAGCCACTGCTTATTTTTTTTTATCAATACTTACAAATAATTTTTCATTATAAAAGATTTCCGTAATTCATGGAAAACTGTAATATATCAGTAGATGCGATAAGATAAATGCCTTCCCTAGCGTACCCATCACCGAGCCACGACAGAACGAAACCCAGTTCTAGAGACGGACATCCTTTTAACTCGCATTTTGTCGATGCGTGCGAATACCCGGCCTGCCGGCGCGATGCAGCCGATATCCACACGTCACGAACAGGGGTGGGGCAGAGGGAGCGACGGCGGCGCGTGGGGGTGAGAGGGGAGGAACTGGGTGCGGGCGGGCGACTGCAGTGGCGCACGTGGCCGGCCCGCTGCGTGCTCTTTAGAGCGCGGCGCACCGCGTTGCTGTGGGCCGGCGCCGGCGCCGACCCCTCCCGTCCTCCCATCGCTCCCCCTCCGCTCCTCCCCGCCCCGCCCCCGCCAAGAGCCCGCGCCCCGCGTCGCGCCTCGCGAACAATACGCGCGCCGCCCGTCCGCCAGCCCTTCCTTGACGGCGCGATCTTGCTTGTTTTTGGAAGGGTCTTGCTTGTTTTTGCGGGCGATTCTCGCCGATGCACCCATGTGGCGCGCTCCGCCGCTGCCACGCGCGCGCGTGCACCAAGGCGGGTTGAAAATTCGCCAATGTATTATATGTGGATTCATGTATTATATGTGGTACGATACGCATTCAAACAAACATTAATTTAGGGACGTTTTGCCCTGAGAAAGGTCGCAGAATGGCAACCGAAACGGTGGTACCTAAGCCTAGGACGTGGCGTCTCCCCGACTCTGGCAAATATTAATATAGTTGTGAAAGTCTTTACGCCGATATACAGCAAATAACCAAGTTCGTCGTTATTCAGATCGGCAGTGATTCGTTTAATACATTTCGTAAAACACCTTCTTAAAGAAAACACATACATCACAATCATTTTTCTTTGGAATAATATTTACACTACATCCTTAGCTATACTTGTTACAATTGTTCTGAAGTGGTGGCGGTCTGTTACAATCCTTAACGAACTCCAGGCGTTAAAAGTGCCTTTTAGGTCCTCTGATCGGTTGCGTTATGTCGATATGACTGTTCACAATTAAGAAAAAATATAGTAATGGTGACCTCCTCAACGCGAAGGTTGGTATGGCCTGGATGCAAGCGTGGAAGAAGTTTGCGCATTCTGCCCTCTTCTTTTCTAGGTAGGTGATCGTAGTGGTGGTTAATCAATACCTTCCAATTTTCCACTGGATGAAAAATCATAGGCAGGACGAGAGATGATTACGGATGGGATGATTGATCTGATGGGACAGTCTTCCAAGATAAACTTGGTAAAAACACCAATACTTGACGCGGGACTCGAACCTACGCGGCAGAGGCAGGGGCAGGCAGACGGAAGTCCGAACGCCGTGAAATAACAAACCAAACCTCCATCAATGTTCCTAACGAAAGTACGCTCGCTGCCGCAAATAATTTAAAATGCCCTACGCGATTATCGGAACATAACATGGCGAGCGATGCAATGTTCCTCGGCACGTGCCGGCACGCCCACAAGATCAGGTGGCGGACAGTCCCGGCGTCAAGGTGAGCGGTAAGGGCGCACCTCGAGAAAGCAATGTTTCCTTTTGTGTAGCGATAACAATATCCGCACTCAGCGTTGGCACGCCCGGCGTCCCGCCCCCTTGCCGGCTGACGTTTCCTCACGTTGCAGAGGGCGCGTCAATCGTGTTTTCGATATTGAAACGCCAATTCAATCAACGTCAGGTCCCTCTATGTACGGTGTATTTGATGCTACCTTGCCTGTGCGGGTAAAATGATACACCCTACAGACGTGTGAATGTGTCTATTACTACTGTATACTATCAACACAACATATTAGTTTAAGGCTTTAATAGCCATAAGAGAGCAATTTCCCATTGCAAATAATTACATACGTAACAAGAAAGGTTTTGGGTATCTGGAATATTTCATGGTTCATGTTCATATTCGCACAGGATGTGTTCAAAGATGAGAGCGTGTTATGTCGTCACTTTAAACAAATGTTCTAAAGAATGGTCATGATTAAAAATAATAAATAATTAACTAAAACTTGACATTTCATAGTGCGATAGCTGAAATTAACTTTATTTAACCGGTATGGAAATGCATAACATTGTTTTAGGCAGTAAAATTCTTTACTCTGCCAGTAAAAGTATTCCCCATTTTTGTATGCAGGAATTTTTAATATACATTAGATATCATCGAAAGTCCAAAGATACGATGAGGTGTTAACAAAATTTTACAGCTATTCTTATAGAATTTCAGAAAGTAATATAAAAAAAATCATGCAGCCTCACTGCCGTCTCAACGGCACGCATACGTTCCAACTGGGCGGGAATTTCCAGTCTCACCCACACCTGTTAACATTCTCTCATAGATTAAACTCATTTCAGGGACGATGCCCGTATTCCGCAAAAAATACAAGTGGCACCACTGGTGCATGTTGAATATCATTGCTACACAGTGTAGGTAATTGTTATTAACTGGTCTTATTAGCATTGTTTGAATGTATACGTGACTAAGCTTTCAATTGCGTCTACTGTTAGTGTACAGGATAGACATTAATTTATATTACGTCGCTTAATAAGCTTTTCTGTCATGATTTTATTCTGTCAATGTCAATGATGATTCTGTCAATTATTTTCATAACTGAGAAAATTTATCACATAGATACTTCGCCGTTTACGGCAGAAGCAAGGCGAATTCTACATTGTCGATCAAAATATTTTAGTGTTTCAACTTGCAATGGTAGAAAAGTCGAAGTCAAGCCGTAACCAATTTCAATTACAAAATTATCAATACAAATTACTAATTATTAATTGGATTGTTGGTGAAGTAGATACCTTTTTTTATTTTGATAAATAAATACTAAGTTATTAAGCTTTATAATTTAGATTTTGTAATTTCTCGGGAAAATTAAGTATTTGAATCCTTTCGACTACATTTCGTGCAGGGTATTGCACTTAAAGAGCCAAAGAAATGTGAAAGATGAAAAAAATATTAATAAAAATCAAAAGAGAAAGATTTAGATTAAGAGGAAAACAGAAGGCAACAAAATGAAGTAAAAAGAGAATGAAAAGAAGGGGAAAAGGCGGAAATGAAGGAAATGCAGAAACAAACGGAAGAAATAGACCAAGATGAGGAAGAACAAAATGCCCAGAAAAGGAAGAATAAAGCCAAGAGACAATATGCACAACAAGAACTGCGAAGGAAGAACGGCCTAGCGACTTCGTCCGCCCGCGCGAAACGTACAACAGCGAAGGCGGAGGGGCGTGGATTCGCATCGGCATCGGCATCGGCATCGGCTTGGCGCGGCGGGCGGCATCAACCCCGCAGCTTTAAGCCCGCGCTGGCGCCGCGCGAGCGCGGCGGCGGACGGCGGCGGCACCTATACGGCGGCGCAGCGCCGGGGTTGCGGCCGCGGCTTATAGCGCCCACTGCGGTCAGCCGCACTGGCCTCCGGAGTCTGGACACCGCGCCAGTCGAGTCCAGCGGCCGCCCCACCCGCCGCCAGCCAAGCGGCCCAGCGGCGCGTGCAAAGCGTCGGCGGCGGCTGGAGGCGACCGAAGCAATGGAGTTAGCGAGAGCGCGCGGGGTGTTACCGAGTTAGAGAAGAAGTGATGGAGAGGTAGACGAGGTGTAATAGCAGAGGGGTCGGTGAAATGTGCAACGTGAAAGAATTGCGAAGCGGAGATACCGTGTGGCTGTGGGAACGAAGGGGGCGGAGAGAGAAAAGATAGATATCATCGTAAGGCGGCAGAGATTGGGAATACAAGGGTGCACATATCGTAACCGACTGAAAGGGAAAAGAAAGATCGTAAGTAAAGGATGTCAAAGCAGGTATAAATACAAGCCGTAATAAGGGCTGCAGAAAGGATCAGAACAAGCCGAACATAAAGTAAGAAGAAGGAGATATCGGCGGGGAACCCGTGAAAATGTGTCTTACAGGAGTTGGTGAAAGAGGATCACGGAAGGAACGAAACAATCAGGGGAAGAGAATTGAAAAACTAAAGAGGTGTAAGAGAATGAAAACGGGAGAACGACGAAGAACAGCAGGCTGAAAGATAAGGTGTTGGTGGAGGAACATGGGAACAGAAGAAGAAGGAAGGGAATGTAAGAACGAGTAAGGAGAGAGAAACGGAGACGTACAGAAGGAGACGGAGAAGAAAGATGAGAAGACGAGAAAGAAGTGAAGAAGGAGCAAGAGGAGGAGTAGGAGGGAAAGGAAGGAAGAGAAAGGAAGAAGAGAAGAAAGAAGAAGAGGAAAAGGAAGGAGGGGAAAAAGAAGAAGGAGAAAAGGAAGAAGAGGAAAAGGGCGAAGAGGAAAAGGGCGAAGAGGAAAAGGGCGAAGAGGAAAAGGAAGAAGAGGAAAAGGAAGAAGAGGAAAAGGAAGAAGAGGAAAAGGAAGAAGAGATAGAAGAAAAGAATCAGGAAGAAGAGAAAGAAGAAAAGAATCAGGAAGAAAAGAAATAAGAAAAGAATCAGGAAAAGAGGAGACGAAAGAAAAGAAGAAGGAAGAAGAGGAGAGGAAAGAAGAGAAGACGAAAGAAGAGCAGAGGAAAGAAGAGAAGACGAAAGAAGAGAAGAAGGAAGAAGAGAGGAAAGAAGAGAAGAAGGAAGAAGAGAGGAAAGAAGAGAAGAAGGAAGAAGAGAGGAAAGAAGACAAGAAGGAAGAAGAGACGAAAGAGCAGGACGAGAAGGAAACGAAGGATGAGAAGGAAGAGAAGGAAAGGAAGGAAGGGAAGGAAGAGAAGGAGAAGAACAAAGCAAAAGTGTAGAAAATGAAGTGAAAGAGGAGCAAGGCGTGGTGCGCGAGCAGAAGCAGCGGCAGTCCCATCGGCAGGGCGGCGCGTCGGGTGCTGGGACGGGTGCAGGGGCGGGCGCGGCGGGCGAAAACAACGGGGCGCGCGCGGCGGAGGCGGCGGCGACAGGGCGGCGCCCGAGGGTACTTCATGGAAATCCTGCGCCGCGGCAAACGGCACGCGGCGGCGGCGGCGGCGGCGGAAGCAGTGGCGCGACTTCGACACCGCGGCGCGACGCCCCTGACCGCGCGAGTCAGCGAGGGAACGACCGAAACAAAACCACGGACATAGGAACAAACCAGAGAACGAACGAAGGAACAAAGTATGACAACCGACGGTCAAGCAGTACAACCGGAAGTACAGAGGAACCGAAGGAATAGCGATGGAAACAGGAATAAATGATCAAAGGAAAGTGGATCAAAGGAAGGAATAAAAAAACGAACGATTACAGGAAAATTGAGGAATGTACTGAGGAACAAACGAGCGAGTAATAAATGAAAGGTTTTACTTCAACTACATCAATTCTTGACTTCCTTTGTCCGACGATTCCGACAACACAAGGAAGGCATAAAACACTTTCGTCATGCCAACATTCCGGTAGGGAAAAGCAAGAATCCAAAGGGGAAAGAAGACAAAGCATCTAAAACTAGTGGTGCTAAAAAGAGGACGTACCTTCTCGCCCGCATTTTCACGCAAAACTAACACAAAAAGTATTCATGCTTTTCAAAAATTGACCATTACATTATATTTAGATCTATTTTTCATGAACACATTTCATAAAGAAAAAATGTCTATCTTCATAGTTGTAGTTGGAGGAAGTCTCCAAAACTATGTTGAACTTTTGCAATTTTCTCAAAAATTAGGGTTTTTAACGAACATGTTCTACACCAATATCTTAGACGTCCCTCACACTATCCAACAAAAAAATTTAATCAAAAACGATGGAGCCGTTATTTTGAAATCTTGCAAATGTCTCAGATGCTTGATGTCAAGTACCCCCAAAATGAAAATATCGGTTTCATATTCAATGGATCGCGACACCAGCCGGGTCGATTGACGAATATCAATTTTGGAGAAAATCGGAGGAACATTTAGCGTTGTTCGCAAAGGGACGAGTAAATCTAAGTTTTGCCGTCATTCGATTTTTCAGTATCAAGCACCCACAAAATATGAATTATGGCTACACCACCTAAGAGAGTATTTTTTTTAAATTACCAACTGGATTTATCCATTTTTTCCTTAACAGGGCCCTGTAATAAGAGTTTGCTGCCGAAAATTCCCCATTTTTTCGCCGCGGCATTACATACATTTCTGTCTACTCCGTAGCGAGAAAGTAAAAAGAACGATCACAAAGGTACAAGCACAATATTGATCACAGTGGCACAACGTGGTATTTAGTATGTGCAGGTCTGAATGTATCCAGACGACTTGGGTTATTCTGAAAAAAATTTGTATTTATGCTGAAATTAAAGGTAATTTTATGTGATAATTAACAGGGTTTTTATCACACGTGAACATATGCCATCGGCGTCTTGGCTGGTGGGATAGAAGCAAGCAATAGAAGAAGCGCAAGCAGACCTTCGGCTACATTGTACATCGGCTTCATGATCCTCTCTTCTCCAACGGTGCGCCACCCGTCTCTGAAGATATTCCGTACATCACGGACTGCTCGGCGAAGATCGTGACAAACGAATCGCAATCAAGCTTTAGTAACGCTGTCCACTTCAGCCAGTTTCTGCCACCCACTTGGTCACATGACTGCGAGTTGTCGGGCGACAATCGACACAGAATGACACGCTGCTAACGGACACCATTGGTGGGTTGAAAGTTCTTGTGGCAATGTAACTCTCACACGCGTTACAAGAGTACCAGTAATGTGAAGAAAAAGAAAAAAATGTGTGTTTACGATTATCTGCATTCGCGCTTTTCTTTGTATCATAAATGGTCAATGGTTGCTTCATTAGATGATCATTACAAAGGAATGAATGATCATTGGTGGGATTTGCGGAATGGAAAATGAAAGAACTCCAATAAAGCATGCAGTTTTGTCAACAATGCACCCCAGCAGTTTACACTATAGTATGAATCATCCAATCAAATGAGAAATAAAAGCCTTCGCAGCAGTAGAGGGCATTACTTTGTCTTTCGCAGCTTGAGCTATTGTGAGAAGATGCTAGAATCTAGTGCGATCGACTGTCATTTCAACAGCAGCAGTGTCCCCGAAAGTAAAGAAGTCGCCAATCGAAGGACTGGAAAGTGCAAGATATTGCGTTATATAAAATAGCTCTTATTTTGTACCACATGTTGCAGAGGTATCCACAGTCCTTCAATATGCTCCTTAGGAAGCTGATTGCAAGGTGGATAATTAAATGACACCAAAAACTTTAGTCCTGAATTCAGCAGATAATGCTAACAACACTGGAGTATAAAGGCCCATTCACAATGTAAACATAAATATACGAATGGCGTTAACTTAACACTACGCCCGTAGGACTCATTCACAATGTGTGCGCACAAGCATAACACGTAAGACGCTGACTTAAAAGCTTGCAAGCAACTGTGCTTATGGTTAAGTACGACACAAGAAATGAACCAATCACACTACGTTAATTCCAAATCGTGAATCGAAATACAATGGACCATTGTCACCGTTGATTCCTCGAAATCGATTCTCACATCCAACCAATAGCAAATTAGAATATCTCTCAGCCAAAAGAAACATATTTTGCTTACGATTATGTGATCCATTGCGAATACTTCAATCTATCACTTATGTTAATGCTTACGTCTATGCGCTATTCTTATGTTTACGATTTCATTGTGAAGGGGGTCTTAATTGCCGTTGACTATTCGCAGAGAATCCGCGTAGAGAGCGAGGTCGGCAGATGCGGCTGCGCCGGGGAGGCCAGCAGAGACTGTGAGCTCTGGTGAAGCGGGCGGGGCGGGGCGAGGGTGGGAGTGACGGGGCGGGAAGAGGAAGCTAGTGAACAGGGGCCCGACCGGAGGTTGCGGAAGGGGTGGGGCGACAGGGGCGGGGCGGCGGCGCCCCCGCAGGGCCGTGGGCGGCCACGGCGGCGACGGGAAGCCGTAAAACTCCAACGTACGGGACGGGTCGGAACGGCCGTGCTCAACTGGCAGGAGTCGGCCTGCAGTGGCGCGCACCGCTACGAACGATTGCTGGGACCGTTTACACCGTCATCGCCGTGGGCTCCATCGACACGGTCGCCGCTCTGCCATCTTCGTCATCGTTATCGCCGACGCTACGTCGTCATCGCTGATGCTACGTCACCTTCATCATCGACGCTAGGTCGTCAACGTTGTCAACGTTGCTGACATTGTAATTGTAGACGCAGTGTTGTAGACATCGTCATCGTAGGCATTATATTGTCGACGGCGGCGTTAAGCCACCGACATCATTGGAGTTACCAATGCATCCTGATCATCCCTGCTTGAAACAGTTTTATTATTCTCGAGTACATAATCTCTTTTCTTTTTATTTCTCAATTTGCCCTTTCTCAGCCTGAGTGGGGGCGGATGACAAGTTGACTACATAATTAACAATTCCGTCTATTTTCGGATATAATTAATGATATCTGCTATTGACAAGATCATCAATTAAACACCTCTAAAAAATGTCAAGGTTTCGATTTTTGGAAACTATTTATGAAATATACGTAGCTACACTATCTGTGCACGTTTTATTGACCTGAGTGGAGAATGTACTCGTACAATTCAAATAATCGTTCTCTATGTTCTCGGGGCAGAAGGCCTTTCCGCCAAAGGTATACGAAGGGATAATAGCCAAACTCTCTAGCTGATTTCCCTTTGCATATCGGGAGCGAATATTTTTTGTCGATACTTTACAAAAATGCTTGTTGCTACCTGCATTCATAATTACACTATTTAATATGTATACGAATTATGGGAAATATCTCAGAGCTGAAGAAAACGAGCACAGAATGGTCGTGTCCCCACAGTACGTCTGCTCTTGTCGTTAAATACACAAAATTCGTGTTTGTTTGACAGATTTATTGATTATTTAGTGTTTCCGTTAGCAACTACTAAAAATTAGTTCCGTAAGTGTAGTGCATGGTATATCCCAGTTGGTAATAGTGTTCCTTGGGTTGTGGAATGTGACATTCGACGCCGACCTAAAGTGTACCACTCAACGGAGCTCAACGGGGACACTCACAACTCAACGGAGACTCACTCTGAGCAGCCTAGAGGTCTCTCGAAAAGTGTGTTAAGTAAATGTAAGTGTAAATACGTGTGGAAGGGGAGAAAAGACAATAAAGGAAAGGAAAATTGGAGCATGGCCATGGTCCGACAGCAAAACAATGAGAACCGTTAAGAGCATCAGGCCGTTCAAATTATGCAAAAGACAGTGCGCAAAATCGACTTAACGAAATGTCGAAAATACGCCAACGATGAGGCTCTAACCTTGGGATCTATAGATCATCGAGGCTGCTGAGGGGACGTCAATCCTTTCAATAATCCATTGATTGATATTTCTGGGAGCGTCAGCAGCTAAGGTCATTAGTCCCGTAATTGTAATACTTGTTTATTGCGGGAGGTGGTGATATTCCCTCGCTTGATGGCGAGATGTGGCGCGGACCTATAAAAATCGCTTACGGGGTTTTCCCCCAATAACGTATCTCTCACTAGCCGGGCACCGCTCCAGCCGGGACAAGCTCAAATTCCCGACTGATCTTCAGACATATGTGATGGTAATTGTGTAAGTGTGTGTAAGGAAGCGAGGGTACGAGCAAGTGGAAGGAAGCGCGCGAGGTCCGTGGCCCGTTTGTTAGGGTACCGCATCGGCATCCACCTGGTGTTGATCAGAGAAACCACGGAAAACTACTGATCTGAGCAGCCGACTGCTAGAATTTAGAAGAATAGCTAGAGTCGAACTTCCTGCCACCATCGGGACTCGATCCCTCGGACCTCCCGATCAGAGACATCGGGTCCCGGCAATGCAGTGTCAATTGACGCCCCTAATTGAGCCACCGAATTCGGGCTGAATGATCGAAAAGTTTTTTAATTAAACGTGCATTTCGAGTTAACGGTTGAAAGAAAAATGGTTTGTTTTTTTTCAGAAATTTTGAAAAGAACTTACGTTTTCATGAAATGTCTCCATACATTAAAAGATCTCCTTCAATTTCCCAGAGCCTCGATATCAGGCAAACTGATCGTAATATCAAATTTCAATTAAAATCCTCTGTATAGTTTAGTCGCTGTTTGGGCAGTGTTGTTTTCAGACAGACAGCGGCAGACACTTCTTTAGTATCAAGGATTCTAAAAGTGTATTCCCGGCATCAATTTTCTGCAACATTACCTAACTTTCATTACACTACCACTATTCTGGTACACAAGGAAGTAAAAATCAATATTTCTATTTTAAATATATCACGTTTCCTTGTCAATGCAATACGTGATTACCTTGATATAATGGAGTCAGCACGAACTCGTGATATTGTCGGAGACATTCACTTCTGGAAGAGAATGAACCAATAGAGTCTAATCGCGTTGCACTATATCCGTGATACAGTCGCCATTCCACAATTCAGAATATAGTAGGTAAATAGTAAGGAAAATATTTTCTATGTCGTACTATGTGGAGATTTTAAACACAAAACGATCATATTGGAGCACAGCATTATCAAACAGTCTTGATAATTGAAGAAAGGGGAAGGATATAACGTTCTTGCCAATAACCATTAAAAAATAGCAAGATTACACGTTCTTGGCTAATATGTTTCGAAAACATGTGTATAATAAAATATCACGTACTATCAATCAATAATTCAAACAATTAGCACTGGTAGAAGTTCACGTACCAGGGCATATGAAACATTTTTTAAGTGAATCGCCACTGCACAAATTCAACGTTTGTTTCACAGACACATTACATATCTAATTAGTCCCAATCCATATTATGAACATTGGTTATCCCTTTCTAATAATCCACTTATTATTCTCACGCAATTGTATCAACTGTCGAGAATTGTCAGAATTATCGAAATAGGGAATTTCCTTCCTTTCAATTCACAAACCGCACATACACAAAGGTTTCATTTCATCCATTTCATTTATTCCTGCATGATAACACTGCCGTATTCAGTGGGTAATCGTCATCTTCGAATATCTAAATAGCATTTCTTGTCTGCTTAACTGGCAACGTTTTAAAAAAAGTTATCAACTACTACGGCACGTAGAGGGATAGAAAATAATAACTTTTTCCAAAGAACAAATGAAATTCCAATATACAAGGGGAAGTTACATACCTTGGAGTTACGTGCATTTCGTACAAGTGGAATTCGTCCTTGATTTTTTAGGCAGCCCCATATGCACAAATGTTCAGTAGGAAATAAAATCTCAACTGTATCAGAATGTGGCCGGTAGAACATCTGTGCATAAGAAGGTTCCAAAAATCAGAGGAAAATGTCACATATGTAAGTCAGTGATGTGCAAAATCCCACTACATGTTCATTGGCAAAAACTGATTTTCGAAACCCCTACCTCTCCCCAAACTTTCTTATATTTATTCTGAGATCTCTGTAAAATGATTCCCTCATGAATTTATGATATCAATCTCTCATGCTCCACATGAATAAATGTTGTTACGAACGGTCTGCTATCGTCTAAATTATAACAATCAAATATTTGCAATTTCTGTAAAAATTCCCAGAATACATGAAAATGCTGTGGAAAATTCGATTAACTTTTAGGGGGACGTGTAGATCTTAGGTCTGGAACTTCTATTTTTTTCAAGGCAGGAATACATTACGTGACTTCCATTGACTTCGGAGGCAAATAATATGATTTGCTCAAAAGCATCGTTCGTCACGGCAATTGTATTACCCTGAATTATTTCCTTTATTTGTATAGTACTGTTATGAAACAGCTATCAAAAAAAACGTGGTAAAACTATTAGCAATGTCCTCTTCCCAGTAATGAAATTGCGATCTTTCTTATGTTTCAATTTTGCCAAAGAAGAAAACGGACCGTGACGAAGCAAGGGGAGAGGCTTAGATTGTGGTGTGAACGCTTGCAGATTGATTGATTAGTGATTCCGAGCGCGTCAACTGTTAAGATCATTACTCCCGTAAGTTTAGTAAACAATTTCATCGCCGACCTACGTTCGCTGGCGGAGATTTTCTCCAATCAGGTGTATCTCACCAGCGGCGCACCGCCCCAACTGGGACAAGCTCTATGCTCCCGAATAGTCTCGAAACAGATGTGATAGTGTAGTGCACGTATGTGTACGTGTATGTCTGTAAGGGATGATGATAGGACAAAATATGAAAAAAGGAAGGGAAGGGAAGGTAAGATCGCGCGCGGTCCATGTCCTGCTTGTTACGGTACAGCTCTGACATTCACCTTGTCTTGATCAGGGAAACCACGGAAAACTACCGATCAGAGCAGCCGGTCGCAAGAATTCTCCTCCCGTCAGCGGCTGAATTAGACCCCGCTGGCAAGCTAAGGTCGACAATCCTGCCACCGTCAGAATACGAACCCTAGGACTGCCCAGTCAGAGTCACGGCAGTGATATCAGTTGATGCCCTGAGCCGCCTTTGTCAGTGTCCTCTTGCAGAATAGGCAGAGGTGCAATCAGGATTTGTGTGTGTGTGTAAATTCGCGGGGAGCTGTAAGTACGACTTGACGTCTTCTAATAGAGAATGCTTCTGTTACGCAGAACTTAAAATTTATTTCATTTATTTGTTTATAATAATTTATCTCAATTCCTTTGAGGTATCTTTTCTGAATATGTCTTCGTCTTCTGGGCAAACCAATGTTTTCAAAACATCGACGTATTTGTAGAAACATCGATGTTTTAAACATCGATGCATTAACACCGATGTATTAGTGTGATAGGTGTTTTTTTATTTTCTGATGTATGTCTGAATGAAAAATTCCCATGATCACAATACTGTAAAAGTTAAAATATGAAATAGCTGATAGCAACGCTGTTATTCATGTGTTGGAAGCAAAGGAATGCTGGTCGCTCTACCAATGACGACCTAACTCTCTAGCCGGAGATGATCTCTATGACATTGTATTTCCTCTTCATATTCATGTTGCACATTGAAATATGGCCAACAAGTACGCTGTGGGATTAGGGTCGGCACCTTCTTATCATACCCTTATTCGGCGAACTGATAAACACGAATACCGTCAAATTAAATTTTATTGTACACGTATTTAATGTTAGAGGTTACTAAAAACATCGATGGTTTTAGTCGGGTCCAAAAATCACGGATCTAATCGGGTCTAAAAAACATCGATGTTTTTTTTGTCGATGTAATTTTAACATCGATGTTTGCTAACATCGATGTTTGCTAACATCGATGTCGCATCACTATCGGCCACCTTCTCCCTCTCCGCCATCGCCACCACCGCATCCGCCTCCGCAACCGCCGCCGGTTCGGCGCGCGGCTATCGATTGCATGCGTCGCCAAATCCGCGTGCTCCGGCCGGCGCCGCGCCGCCGTCGACAGCAACGGCCGCGGTGGCGCGGGTGGCGCCGGCGCCGGAGGCTGCTGCTCGCGTGCGCTAGGGGCGGCTCCGCGGAGAGCTCTGGACGAGGATCATGAGGAGAGGACTCTGACAGACGCAGCATGAATTGAATTGAATTAATGCCTTATTTTACGAGGCGAGACTCAGGCCATTAGGCCTGCTCTTCCGTCTGACCACGCAAATTTCGCTACGCTCCTTTCACCAACTTACAGAGAATTTTTCTTGGGCGAGAAACTGGCGATTTAAATTTAGCTTAGGCGATTTGAATTTAACTCAGAGGCGTCATTTAGGCCTGAAGATCTTTTACATGCAAGTAAATCTACTAACATGGGACAGCCGGCTTTACTTCTCCATAGAAGGATTTTTTCACCCTTAAAAATCCATCGGGTTTGAACCCGCCAACTTGGGTACAACACTCCGAAACCCTAACCGTTACACCACCGCCGCGCGCATGGTGGGTATCCTACATCCTATCCTACGAAGAGAGGGCTCTCACAGACGCAGCATGGTGGGTATCCTACATCCTATCCTATTAGGGAAAGGGCTTTGACGCACGCAATGCGGGTATCCTACTTATGACGTCTGTATCCGTTGACGGAGACGCCGCTGGAGACGGCGACGGTGTTGGTGTTGGAGGGAGTGGTTGCAGAAGCGTTAACAGCGTTGATCATGATAATGGAAAAACCAACTACTGTAGAGCAGGTGGTGGCGGGGTTGCTGGTAATGGTAATAATAATGATGGTGGTGATTGTGATGATGATTATGAGGATGATGGTGATGACGGAGGTCCTGGGACGGCAGAAGTTTTGACAATGTTACCAATGGTAACGCCGGTTATTCGTAACGAGGCCAAGGCAGAGATTTGGACTCTGGTCGGTAACCGGACCAAAGGTAGCTAATTACGTTACGCACGTGTGCTAGTGGTGTCTTGATAGAATGTTGATTAATGTATGATTTGACAGTGCAAGTAGGCGGAGTTCTACTGGCAAATTCCTTGAAGAAAGCGGCATGAATTATTACATCTATTGGCGATGTTATTCTTCTGGTGTCTAATCAGAAGAATTCATTGAGTGGTCTCTCGCACCAAGAAAGGGAAGAATTTATGGCATCGGGAAAAACTCATTGGGCATTACCTGCATAACATGTACTTTCTAATAGTCACGTTTTTCATAACTAGAAGCGATCATGTTTACGATGAATACAAGCCTCCCAAGTAATCAATGAGAATCTCGCAGTTCCCTAACAGCAATTAGGTACCACCGCCAGAGAGTACCAGTGCATTATAAAATAATTTCATTTATCTGCGAGTGTGCTATTACATTTGAAACGGAGAACTGTAGGTATCAGAAGATACCCGTTCATTGTTTTATTATGCAAACATGAACATAAAAGTATATTTTAAATAGTCGACATCCTTAAAAAACTATTAATAAACGTCTAATGTATTATTAGCACAGAAGTCAATACCTCTAAGTAGCTCTCTAGGATTTCCTCCACTTATCTCCAATCATTAGTCCAACTGAGAACGTCCGTTATCACGACCATCGCGCGCTGTCAATTCCTCATCAATGCGTGCATGCGCCACCGCCACATATGGAATTCTGGAGAATGAGGCACAGGTTTTCAAATAGTGTTGGTACTGCATTAACCGTGCTGCCGTATGCTCGGAAGGCACAGCACGATCGCATGGTTGCGAATTACATTCGAAACGTTTGGGATGCGGGCACTAAAAATTATTGTCTCGGGCGGAGGAGAGGAAAAAAAGGAGGAAAGGGAGGAGGTGAGTACGGAGAGTGTGAAGGATGAGGAGAGTGACGCTGCCTGGAGGAAAATTCTCAGCCGGCTTCTCCAATCGGTAGATTTATGTAGTTTCTCCGTTCAACACCGAATGACGGATCACAACCGTCACAAAAGGGCCACGGACCGCGCGCGATCTTTCCTTCCTCTTCCTTCCACACACTACACTAACATGGACTACACTTCCACACATGCCGGGAAACCTATCGGGAGCTTAAAGCTTGTCCCGGCTGGGGCGGTGCAATGCTGGTGGAAGGTACCTGGTTGAGGGAAACTCTGTTAGTCGACGATAGGTCGGCGACAGATCTCGCCATCCAGCGGGGGAAGATCACCGCCACCTCCCGCGGAAAGCATCCACTACGCCTACGGAACTAATGACCTCTTCAGTTGACGCGTCCGGAATCACTAACAACCGTCTAGCCATGAGGACAGTGTGAACGGGAGGAGAGCGTGAACAGGGAGAAGAGAGTTAAGAGTGAGAAGAGAGTGAAGAGTGAGAAGAGAGTGAAGAGTGAGAAGA
>BOPP01000027.1:10310400-10344394 GCA_017312745.1 Gryllus bimaculatus | reverse complement strand
TGCCGCGGGGGTGGGGTCGCCAGGTTCTTCTAAAATTGCTAGAGGATTACAAACTCCCATCCGATCTCCGTAGTTTTTCGGCGGTACTCACGTCGTTTATGTCAAATTGGGTGAAGTGGGGGAGGCGGGAATATATCCCAGGCCTCCGAGTTCGACCGCGTGGCCCCCAGTTGGGTTAGAATTCGCCGACTTTTAGCTGGCCTCCCACTCAGAACAAATTACGTAGGGATATCGGTGTACATTGTTCCACTCAACGGACCTCAAAGCTGATAGAGCCTAGGAACCCAACTGATAGAGAAGGCATCGACCGAGGGTCCTAGGCCGGAAGACCTAGGAGTAGGGAAACTTATTGAAAATTGCCTTCAGTCGTTAATGATAATTATAAGTACAGAAAATTAGAGAAAAAAATATAAGTACAGTAGTACAATAATTATAAGTGCAGTATTAATTATAAGTACAGAAAAGTATGAGAAAAAAATTTCGTTATCGAAACTGACACGTCAGGCCAACAATTAGTCCACAAGAATGATGTCTGGGCAATTTGATTCTTGCAACTTTTGGAGACTGCCAAAAAATGTATTTCTTAGTTTAAATTTGGTATTAGTTACATTAAGATGGATTTCAGATCTTTTAGTGTTGAGTACCTTCTTAGATGATTTTATACAGAATGTACAATGCATTTTTGAAATGTTAGTAAATGTAGAACTGCAATATTATAGTTCAAGAATCTGTTTCTCGGATGAATGACCAAAAAATGTGTAGTTAAAAAAGGACAGTTGTTTAATATCGTATTAATTACCGATGTATATAAATTAATTTAAAAAGCACCAGAGGATCGCCTCAATTTTGAAACTAATAACTATTCCCCGATTCTCTTTGGAAAAAATATAACTAACCTGAACAGATATCGAATAACGAACCGAGCTGAGATGCTCTGATTGATCATGTAAAATCATTGTTCCTGTTCACCGCCGACACGATGCTCACCAGACACCATATTCGAGCCTCCCGGCTCTTACAGTAAATGGATATACGTGTCGAACACGAAGAGTACTTAATGAGATACTTGCTACTGAGATAAACCATGAAGCCTGAGCCAGTTGCCATGTACATAATGTGAGAAAGGCTTTTCTCGTCTTCATCAAATCCTGAGATAAGCACATACCGGGCACATCAGTCTAGACCACAGATCGCCAAACGGAATTTCTCGGTAGATCGCATTGTCGTGCTCAGGTTGTTTAACCTCGAGTTGCTTAACTGAGTTCAGACATCTACCTCACGAAAACAACCGCATTCTCCCGCGCAACCATCACTATCCGTCTTGTAGTTGATAGTGTGAACTCCGCGTCATGTCCGTTATGATTGGCCTGTGTAAATCAGAGATTTGCTAATGTGGATAGTTTGATGAAAGTTATTATTTCTCTCCTAAGTTTTGTTTGGTAGCTCACACTAAGTTTTAAAAGAGGAATGTTAGCTCAAAAGCTTCGTAAGTCTGGCGCCCACTGGCCTAGACAGTTGCGAGTCCTCATTTGAAAGTATGCGATGAATTTGCGACAGCTGCTGGAAACTGGTTGGACAATGCCACTGCTTGGAGCACGAATTACGAATCAAAAACCGAACAGTAGTATTCATTAACATGATCTACGTCGGTTTCTATTATGCCTGTGTATTACTCTGCATGGTTCAGACGGTAACGCAACGCCAAAAACGAGTAATTATTTAATAACTTGACAAAAAAATAGAAAAAACACATGAAGCAACGCTCCGGATTATATAAGCAATGGAGATTTTAGGAAGGAAACTAAATTAATAGGTGCAAGAGAGGAGGACACAGCAAGTGGTTGGCACTGCACAGGCGGATACAGAATTATATTATGTGATCTCAGGACCAGGAAAAGGGACAAATGACACAAAAAATCCTGTTGTACAAAATTAGAACAGGTGCGGACAATTTATGGACAGGATAGCGAAATTCAGGAATGAGTCGAGAGCAATTTCAATCATGACAGGGAGTAAATTCAATTCTCACAAATACTTTATAAAAATGAAATGAACAGAGATCCAATAAATAGAAATGTGTAGGGTATAGTATAGTACGCTGTAATATTCCAGGGTCGAAAACGCTCTTTATGACTGTCTCACTTGACAAGAGTAACTTAATTAGCCCTCCACATATTTAGACGAAAGTCTTCAGCAGCAATGAGATCTATGTCTACAAACTGCCGTTGAAAATTACCGCAGAAAATTCTACATTTATGCCGACTCCTCTGGTTGCTTGGAATTACGCAGAGCATGGAGCAAACCACGGACGCGACCAGATGAGGAAGCAGTAACTTTAAAGAACCGGTCATGAACAACGCGCGATTCTTCTTTTCTCTTCTCTCAACTCCTATTCTTACAGACCCGTCCCCAATCCCTAAATGGCGGATTCCCTGCGATCGTGAATGACCTGGCGATGCAGATTTCATGCACGAGTACCTTCAGAGAGTCTTCAGAGAAAAAGTGAGAGCACATAGGCGACGGAACTCCAAAAGCGAAGCTAGTAAATCGTATTGTCTGCCGAAAATTTACGAGTGGCACACTCTCGGTTGAAAATTTTCGAAAAGGAGTCCTTCTACAGTCCACATCTTAAGAATTCAAACTTTTTATACGGTCTGTGTTCTCACAATTTAAATACGCGCAATACCATAAAAATTAACTGAACAATACATGTCAGAGAACGCAAAGCACGCAAAGAACTTGGCTGAACTGCTAGAATTCGTTCCTTAAAATTTCGGTTTTACGTAAGAATTTACATATAATCATCGAAAGACTTCGTCTTCTAGCGATTCTCCGTCCCGAGATCTGCGATGCCTTGCAATACCTACGGTATGTATTCTGTAAACAACAGATGACCTTATAGAACATAGATATTCTCTTGACTAAATTTCATATATAAAGCTCAGAAATCAGAAAGAACATCTTATGACTTCTGATAGCACAATAAACCTTGTAGTCTTCAAGCGCTGACATTTCACATGAACTCCAACTTTATCGCTGTGTTTATACGGCCCTGAGAATGGTACGTTTCCGCTTGTACACTAGGCGTCATTCAGTGCGTCGTAATCGCCGCCCGTTACGAGAAGGTGCCATCAACACCGTCGTCGCTGTCGGCGTCACCGCAACGTCGTGCGCAGCTTGCACGACCAGCATCGCCTGCATCGATGTCGCAAGACCTGAAGAGATAGTTCTATTTCAATGTTTTTCAGCCCCGTTTTTAGATTTTGGACAACCAGAATAAATACTTCCAACAAAGTTTTACATCATAATTTGTATTTACTTATACATTCACACGACTTTTCGGAGACAAAACAGTCTGAAACAGGACAACTGAAAATTTCTTATTAAAAATAGCTCATATGATGAAGCCAAAATGTTTCACAAAATAGCAAACCATAACAACTAAATCACTACTGAACCCAATTCAATGAAAACTCACCTGGTATTATATCTTGAAAACCATCAGTAACATATACAAATTATACACAGCCGTATCTGAATTTTAAGTACGTGGTGGAGTGCAGTCCAGCCACATTACCGTTGATTGTTGAGACTCGTGGCAAAGTTGAAGGAGTAAAAGAACTTCGTAAACTGATTGGATTCTATTACTGTATTCATATTACATCAGTTTTGATATTCATAGTTTTTAGTATTGTTCTTATTTCTGTTGGGATCTACTGCTAAATTACGAAAGTAATCATAATTTATTGTATGGTTTAGGTTAATTCTATGTTGGGATATTGAATTCTACCAATTTGCGAAAGAGAGCGCGAAGAACAAAGAGAGCGCGAAGAACAAAGAGAGCGCGAAGAACATTGAAAGCAAGGACAAAGAGCGAGAAGAGCAAAAAGAGCGGGAAGAACAATAGGGCGAGAACAAATAGGGCGAGAACAACAAATAGGGCGAGAACAAATAGGGTGAGAAGAACAAAGAGGGCGAGAAGAACAAAGGGGGCGAGAAGAACAAAGAGAGCGAGAAGAACAAAGGGGGCGAGAAGAACGAGTGGGAGCGTGACGGCGGTGGCGAGGGGGATGTAAGGCGGGGAAATGTCATTGCGAATGGGCCGACGAAGGCGCGCGGCCGTTCGCGGCGGCCATAAAGAAACCGCCAGTGTCCCGGGGGGCCTGGCAGGGCTGCCCCTCGAAGCGAGGGCGGGGGTGGATGCGGTGGCGACGGCGGCCTGCGTCGTACGCCGCGTCTAGATGGGTATGGTTAGATGGCAGAAAGGCCCATTATGCCAACGAGAGCTCTATGTACTCTTCAGTTTAGTTGCCCGTACTTGTAATATATCACTTTATTTAAATTATGAAGCGAAGTCTTTATATAAATTGTAAAATGTTATATAAAGACTTCGCTTCATAATTTCAATTTTTTTAAATTTGCTTTTAATAATTTTTTTTTTAATTTCGCTTCATAATTTATAAATTGTACATTGTTGTATAAAATGTTTCGTCTAATTATTTATGTTCACTAATTATTTCATTCCTGATCCACGGGTCATGTCTTTTCTTCAATCAGTATTTGCCGATATTATAGTTCCTGTGGGGCACGGCAAAACACCCATCTGATGAGGTTGTGAGAATGAGGAAATGAGAGCAAGAGGAAGAAGCAAGAGGGGGAGAAATAGGGGGGCAAATGGCGGACAACGAGACAGAGAGAGAGACAGAGAGAGAGATTTTCCTTCAAATATAATTTGTCCTTCATGGTGAGTTTTTCATTAAGGTCATGTACAGTTTTCGAAAATTTTAGTAGGTTTTGCCCAATATTGCGAGCAATACGTGCAATTTTAAAAGGAAACAAACAGAGTTTCTCAAAAAACGGCTCCAATTTTTTTCATTAACTTTTTGGGACGGATAATGCTAAATGTGTTCTATGAGATATTCTATATATTCTATATGTGTTCTTTACTCATCACATTGCTCTATCCTTTGGTTTTTTCAAAAATTACAAAACTGTTTTTCGCATTTTCAGAAACGTTCAAACGTCATTTTCTCAAAAAAAGACTCCCAATTTTTTATTTGAAACGTTTCGAACAGATAGTACTAATCGCACTCTTTAATATGACGTAAAGTTAACTTTCAGGTTTTTTTTAAGTACACAAATGTTAGTTTTTTTAAAGATCTATCACGCTGTTAATACGCACATTTCCAGCTCTATGTTAACACTACTGTATCTGTGAGTTAAAGTGCTTCAAATAACTTCTAAGGAAGTTTTTTCAAAACATGTCTGTGGAAAGAGCTTCAAATTTCGAATTTACAGTAGCGCTTATGAGTCATTTTCGTAAAAACTGATCCAAATATTTAGAAAAAATTGCCATTTATGACGAGGTGTTACTGTTCTTTAATATTCTTAAAATAATATTTCCGATGGAAACCGACAAATTAAAAAATGTCAAAAAAAATGTAATTTGGGCGGCGTAAGATGGTAGCTGTCAAGATTGTGTCGCAAGTCCGTATAGCTAGCCGAGACCAAAGGAAATAGAAAACTAATACGGGAAAGTCTGTGCCATTCTGTATCACTAGTTCTTTCTCTTCATACTACGTACTTACGTATTTAAGTGAATGTCTTGTAATCCTGCGACAATAATCTATGATTATTTTGACAAAAAAGCTAGTATTTTGTGACCATGATATGGAAAACTAGATAAATCGTATTCCTATATGTAGTAAATCACTTCCTCTACTACGTCATGTAGCCTGAATCCACGTTTTATGAGTCTTGCATTTTTGATATAGAAAAATAGATTGATGGCAAAAGGCTTCTCTGACTCTGGTCAACGCTAGCGTCTAAAGCACGCAGACGATTTTCTCCAAAATTTATATTCCCCGATCGATCTTATGGAACTTGATGCCCTGCAAGTTCGAAACATGTTTTCATTTTTGTGGGTATTTTGAATTACGTCTGAACACTTTAAAATTTTTCTTAAAAACGCGTCCAAACCATTTCTTTATTTTTTTCCTATGGATAGAGGATGCACCGCTTAAAATATGACGTATGTCTAATTTTTGTCCAACATTCTAAATTTTTGAAGGTTAAGAAAGGCACCAATGAATAATAATAATAATAATAATAATAATAATAATAATAATAATAATAATAATAATAATAATAACGATATGACTGGTTCTCGGAGAATAACGCTGGCGTGGTCCAAGATGGTTGACATTTCCATAAAAATAAAAACCAGTAACATCAATTTAAATACACGTTGCTAAATATTTCAATATTTGTCGAAAACCCCATACTTGGATCATGCTTACAATCCTATCAGACAAGAACCCGGTCAAGCGGCGAGTGCTCACTGCGCCCAGCCCAGCGCTGTCTGCGCCCTTCGCGATTAATGGGGCGGGGCGCACGTTTGATGTCCCGCGCGGGCGACGCGACGCGACGCCGCCCGCTGCCAAGTGCTACATACCCCGAACGGGAACGCCGTTCCTGCGATTAGTGTATACACAGTTACGAGACACGCGGAGGCGAGTTTCGACGGTGGCGGATTTTCGACACTAAGTCGACGCTAGATCGAATTCCGCCGGTAAGGCCAACCTGCTACTACTGGCAGGCTGCTCCGTTCGTTAGAGTTTCATAGTTTCTCCGATCAATACCAGGCGGATTTTGGAGCAGTACGCTAACGAAAGGAACTAATGACCATAGTATTTGGCTTGTCCGAGAAAATCAAACAATTTACAAACAGTGCGCGGGCCGCCCTATCCAGGGCTTCGAGTGACGATCGAACGCCGGGTCTCAGAGCGTCTTTTTGTGTTGCAGGGGTTCGAGGCAGAGAGCGGGGCAGAGAGCGGGCAGAGAAGCGGCGGCAGAGAGCGGCGCAGAGACGGGCAGAGAGCGGCGGCATGAGAGCGGGCAGAGAGCGGGGTAGGGAGCGGGGCAGGCGAGCGGGGGCAGGGAAGCGGGGCAGGATGCGCGGGCATGGAGCGGGGCAGGAGCGGGGCAAGGTGAAGCGGGCAGGGCGGGCAGGAGCGGGGCAGGGAGCGGGCAGGGAGACGGGCAGGGAGCGGAGGCAGGAGCGGGGCAGGGAGCGGGGGGCAGGGGAGCGGGCAGGGAGCGGGCAGAGCGGGGCACGGGAAGCGGGGCAGGGAGCGGGGTAGGGCAGCGGGAGGTACGGGAGCGGGGCAGGAGCGAGCAGGAGCGGGGCACGGGAGCGGGCAGGGAGCGGGGCAGGGAGCGGGCAGGGAGCGGGGCAGAGCCGGCAGGGAGCGGGGCAGGGAGCGGGGGCAGGGAGCGGGGCCAGGGGCGGTGGCCAGGCGAGCGGAGGCAGGGAGCGCCGGGCAGGGAGCGCGGCGGGAGCGGGGGCAGGGGAGCGGGCGCGGGAGCGGGGCAGGGAGCGGCAGAGAGCGGGGCAGAGAGCGGGGCAGAGAGCGGGTAGGAAGCGAGTGCAGGGAGCGGGGCAGGGAGCGGGCAGGAGCGGGGGCAGGAGCGGGGCAGGGACGGGGCAGGGAGCGGGCATGGGAGCGGGGGCAGGGAGCGGCGGCAGGGAGCGGCAGGAGCGGGGCAGGAAGCGGGGCGGAGAGCGGGGCGGGGAGCGGGGCGTGGGAGCGGGCGGGAGCGGGCAGGAGCGGCGTGGAGCGGGGCGGGGGACGGGGCAGGAGCCCGGGCAGGGAGCGGGGCCAGGGAGCCCGGGCAGGAGCGGGGCAGGGTACGGGGCAGGGAGCGGGGCAGGAGCGGGGCAGGGAGCGGGGCAGCGAGCGGGGCAGCGGAGCGGGGCAGGGAGCGGGCAGGAGCGGGCAGGGACCGGGGCAGGGGCGGCGGGGACGGGGCGCGGAGCGGTGCGAGGGAGCGGGCGGGCGAGCGTGGCAGGGAGCGGGGCAGGCGAGCGGGGCGGGGAGCGGGGCAGGCGAGCGGGGCAGGGAGCGGGGCCAGGGGAGCGGGGCGGGCGAGCGGGGCGGGGGAGCGCGGGCCAGGACCCTTCGGCAGGGCGGGGGCGAAAAAAGCTAAGGCGAAAGAGGGAGGAGGCTTCTTGTTAGGGCGGACCACCGGAAGGCGGGGGCGCAGTGGCCGAAGAAGAAAACGCAAAACGCCCCCGCGCTTCACCGCCACCCCCGCTCGTCCCCGCCCACGTCTCCACGCCTCCGCCCACCGCCACCGCCGCTGCCGCTGCCGCACCGCCGCGAGTCGAGTCAGGTCGCGCCTAATGACGGAGGCAGAAATTCGCAGCACAGTGGGGCAGAGCCAGCACCTCTGGGCGATGCTCCGAATGCATCAGAAATTGGCCTCTGAGGCGCTGGGACAAAATTGAGCCAAATGATTGTCGTTGTGGCAGTGTGCGGGATTATTGCCGGCCATCACCAGTATTGGCGCCTATAAAGCGTGCCCGTGAAGTATAAATTCCCACTGAGAGCTCCCGGCAACGCAAATAGGAAATTGTAAACAGGTAGAGAAAAATATGAGAATCACACTTGTAAAATAATACCCTAAGACCTTTCTTGCTCAATCTACTTCTTCCCGGGGACTCGCGGCATAATGACTAAGACACTAGACTTCCACCGCTAGGGTGCGGATTTGGTCGCAGGCTAATTCGTGTGGGAATTTGTGGTGAACAATGTGAACTATCGGCAGGTTTTCTTGAGTTTCTTCCGATTTCTCTTCCTTTCGTTCCACCACGCCTCCATCATCATTAACGTATCATTAATATTTGACACCGGTTGAAGTGGCTCACGGTAACAACTTATGACATCAGTGATAGTGATCGACAGGAGCCTTGGTTCGAGTTCCGACGATGGCAGGATTTTCGACACTAGCTAGATAGCTAGGTCGAATTAATCCGCCGTCTGGAGCAGAATCCATGCAGCGGGCTGCTCTGATCGGTAGTTTTCCATGGTATCACCAATTAACACTATGCAAATGCAGTACCCTAACAAACGGGACAGAACCCCCCGCGATGTTACCTTCCCTTCCACGGCCTATCCTCACCTTTACTACCTTACACTTAATGTACGCGCACTACACTACCACACATGTGTGGAGCTTAGATATTGTCCCAGGTAGGGTGATGCCTTGCTCGTAGGGGGAGATACATCGATGTGGAGAACCAGCATGCTGTCGTGTGGCCCCGCCGGATTTCTTCACCCGGCGGGAAAACAACACAGTCGCTTTCCGTGATTAAAAAGCGTGCACTTAACTTATAGGACTAATGACCATAGCAATAGACCAACCCGGAAACACAAAATAATCAATAATCGATCATTAAAATTTCATTGCTCATGGGCCTCTATGATCATAGCTATTGTAGGACTCCCAAACCTAAATAAATTGAACCCTTCCAATAATCTACACTCCTCCCATTAAAAGGTATACATCTTGTCAACTACACCCTATTCTCACACACCACACCATACCAAGATCTTAAACTTGCCGTAATTAGAATGTAATTAGTAAAATATTAGCATCGGGTACCGATAGATATAAGTCCTTTGAAATGCACAGAGGTCGCGAAGTGTTTGAACAGATATATAGTACACTAGTGTAGACAATCTACAAAAGTTTATTTTGTGGTTTTTGTTTTTCACAACTTGTACCACGTTTTCCGGCCCGTTGGCCCACTGTACGGCGCAGAGGAAGCGCCCCGTAAGACCTCGGTAGACAAATGAAGCGAAGTGGCGAGCAACGGAAGAAAGCGAGGACTGAAAATGCCAGGAGAAACGACAGAATGAAGAGACAGCAAAGGATGGGAAACGCATGAACACAAGAAAAAGTTTTGGGAAGTTTACTAGTAAACAAGAAAAAAATACGTATCCGAAAACCTACTGCTCAAAAGAATTATGCTTTTAAAGTTACAAATCAATACAACACTCCTTCAATTGACGGCCAATAAATAGTTTAAAATAATTTCATAAATACTTTCTAAAAGGTCGCAAAATCAAATTTGATATAGTAACAATTATTTTCCAGGGATCATTACAATGCAATTTACACGCAACAAACGTGATGGTGTTCAACATTGCTGATGAATTACCTTATGTTTAGTTACTTCGAATTCCGCATATAAATTTATAGATGCTCCTCAATAAACACAAAATGAAATCGGGAAATTGAGTGAATTGGCCAAAGAGATTGATTTTCTTAATGCAACAAAATACACTTGGAGGCATTTCCTCGAGAACAAAAATTAACTCAAATAAATCGTGGCTTAGACGCATAGACTACACTCGTGTCATGCGTACCACACGGCAAGCGACCCTACGACCTGAAAGAATAATACAGCCACAAATCTCACTCTTTTCCTCAGCCAAGCATTACAACATTACTGCCAACACAGGATGCGTTTATTTATACTGGACCTGTGTGTCCCAACTTAAAATAGTAACATATTAATTTATCGTTTTATTTACACGACAGACAATAACCAAACAACATAACTGCCCGAAGTGAAGTGCCACTATAATTTGTCCTGTTTGTTACTCCTCAGACCCTTCCTCTTACCTACCTGGAAGTCGGGTATTCTCGATACCCAAAAATATAACGAAACCGAAATATCTATGCGTGTTTTGTGTCGTAACAGAAAATATCGAAGCTCAATAGGAAAGAACTCGATATCGTGACGCTATTCCCGAACATAAGCAAATATAACTTTCCTATGAGAAAGATACAGGTGATCGATTATCCTGATCTACATAAGAGCACTCTGGTGAACGAAATATCTAATAGAAGGATTCGTCCAGTCGAGTGTGTACAGTTAGTCTCAGGGACATCGCTTTTAATTGACATTAAAAAAATAATTTTCGTAAAATCGTACCATTTATTGGAGTCATATATTTTATGTTTTATCGTATTATTTATTGTGATAAATATGTGATAAATAAGTAATCAATTTTGCACGATGAATAAGAATTTTCAAGTAAAAAAAAGATAAATCCACGCCACAACTGAACAATGTAATCCAGCAAATGCATGAGCAAGACGTAACGCATGAGCAACAGTTTACAGTAAAAGCGTAAATTAAATAAATTCTACATAATTATGGATTTTATACTACGGAAGAAATGAGACGGCGTGTTTTGATCAATATATGTATTACAGATGTAATGCTTCTCTTCACTTACAATACAATCACTACATAAAATACTAATTCACTTCAATTTACAGAAATGTTTCTTTCTACGAGTATCGTACTTCGTATTTATCATCATTATAAACATTTTCTTTCGATTACATAAAACAAGCGTATTCAACCTCAAGATGTTTACCTACAACGTGCACAAATGCACGAAATGTTCGATTACTAACTGCCTTCATTCGTAAGCGTGCGTTTCATTGTAGTTCATGTATTTTAAATTTCATGTATTAGACAAAGGTACATGTATTTTATGTAAAAAAAACAATTGCAGTTAACAATTGCAACAACTTTGCGGATCATAAAAATACGTAGAGTGCTTGACGACTGTAAATAATTTCGAAGGAATATAACGGAGACACAATATGTCACACTGTCGACTAGTCTGGAACTCATATCACGCAAATTATCCTCGGATTCTACTATCATTCCGCGTACTATTTCATAGCGAATGGTTTAATAATCATAACGGAGATATAATGTTATATAATAATAAAATAATTCTAAAATCATCACATAATCTGGTAAAAGTACTTATGATGGTCAAATTATAACGCACATTCGATTAGTGAAGAGCTCACTGTGTCGCGGAAGGAAATCGGTATGACGGGCACTAATAAGCGAGTTTGCTGAATTGATTTCACGCCTCGACAGTCACATTGTGGAAGGATCAAATGGAACAGACTTCGCTCAGAAAGCTTGAAGGGATGAGCAGAGGCAGACGAAGAACTTCGAGAAAAATATTTGGCACTGAAGGAGGTATTGTTGAAATCGGGGCTGTCTAATACTGCTAGAGTAGCGCCAGTCAGTAGACAGCAGACTATTAAGTGACGCTGCTGCTAATGATGATTATGGTTATGAGCGCCATACCCGTTTGGCATACGCGAGGGTGGAGGTTTCACCTTAAAGTACTACCCTTTCGCTGGCAAATAACTACACATTGGGGGTTTGCCATTCTTCTGCTTTATGAATGGTTTGGTGAGAATTAAGGATGAAGGATGATGACGATGATGATGATGATGATGATGATGGATAGATGAAGCGTCGTAGTTGGGATGATGTTCATCTGAGCTACATGGAGGGCATGGGTACGCCACAACCATATAGCGAAAACATCCACTCCTCGTGAGCGACACCAACCCACATCATGCGCCTCCATGTATTAGAACGTAGCTCCAAGCACCTGTCCCACCAAAACAGGTGATCCATCAATAATGAAGTAACGTATGCTCATATACATCAATGTTTACACAGTGTCAGGAACTAAGCTTAATCAGAAACTAAACTTAATTTCAAATCTAATGGAGAAACGTGCGAGATATCGAAGTTTTTGTTTTTTTATTTTTTGTTTGGAACTTTGTATAAAAATAATGTTGTTTTATAATTTTTGTATTTAAATATTAAAATCTGAATTACTTATAAACTAATTACACTTGTTTGTTTGTAATTCACTCATACAAAAATTACGTGAGAAAAACAATTATGCTCAGGTGTAGACCTTGCATCTCTATATTGTTTTTATCCAGTATCGAGTGCGAATTGTGAAATGGCCCAATGGTTGCTTCTGGAGAGCAACTATTTATCACTTCCACAAACGTCATATGTATCGATTTCTATTCTGTGACCTCGCAACACTTGCGAGCGCCAGGATACCCAATTGATTGATAGATTAATTAGAGATTCCGAGCGCGTCAACACTAGACGTCATTAGTTCCGTAAGTGTAGTGCACGTAGTATCTTCCAGATGTGGTTAATATTTCCTACGCTGGTTGATGAGACTTAGCGCAGACCTATCGTCGGCTAACGGGGGTTTCCCAACCAGGTATCTCCCACCAGGGGGGCACCGCTCCAGCCGAGACCGGTCTCCCGGCGTGTGTAGTGGTACAAGGAAGAGAAAGGAAAGATCGCGCGCGGTCCGTGGCCCGTTTGGTAGTGTACAGCTCCGGCATTCGCCTGGTATTGATCAGAGAAATCACTACAAATCAGAGCAGCCGGCCACTAGAATTCGCCTCCAGACAGCGACTGAACTCGATCCAGTTATATAGTTAATGTTGAGAATCCTGCCACAGTCGGGACGTAAACCTCACGATCTACCGGTCAGAGGCCAGGAGGCCCGCCAGTCCGAGGGTTGACCACCAGATCATTTCGCTATATTCCGAACCCTCCCCAAGGGCGCCAGAAACTTGAATCTAAATTTACCCCGGAACTCTACCGCTGTTAACCAGCCCAACTCCTATATTTGAAGGGATTCGAAAACCAGGGTAGGGCCCACCCAGATAGAGCCAGTCAACCGTGATGCTCGACAGGTTATTTACAACGCGTTATTCGCAACATTACTATTTCACATTCTTTTTGAACCTCCATTCGGAAGGATGCCGCAGGCCATGTAACGACGTGGTAACGCACCAACAGCACAGAATCCGCGGACTATTACCAGATGATCTTTTTAGGATACAAGAGTTCTAAGCTCACTATTAGTGCCGAACACTCCCTTGCAATAATTAATCGTCGTTTTCCCTAGTGAGAAAAGCGGATATTCATCCCGATCTGCAGATATTCATCTAGATACGGTATCGGCAGCCGCTTAGGAAAGGTCGAAACTCACTGCATTCATTCGAAATGTCCGTCCGTAATCTTTCAGATTCTCCTAACGTGGCCACAAACACGAAGCTGGAATATGTCCGGAGAGGTAATTATTTGAATACGCGAACCTCGGTACGTGAGTGGATAGATTCTTGTATTCTGAACCATCAAAGCACGGGTTGGATCCCTGCTAAGGTGCGTAGATATTTGAAGGGCGCAAAATCCACAGTGGCGATGTACTCAGGGGCGGATCCAGCCTATCATTTTGGAGGCGGACATCTTATATTTTTGATAAATAATTAACAATTGTTATTATATAATATATTATTTTTGTAGTGTAATTCTTATACTAAACAATATTATTTTGAAATAATTACATAATCCTAACATAAATATTTAAATAAAGTTTGTCAAATATAGGAAGGTAACAAACGAAAACTCAAGGCCGTTTGGGAGGGGCCATGGGACCCATGCCCTCCCCCTGGATCCGACTGGATGTACTTGCGGCCTGTAAAAGTAGCCTGGCTAAATGGCCGACAAAATAAAAATCTTCCGATTACATCCGTCCTAATCAGATGCCATAATGGCTTCGCAAACATCTCTAGGAATAAATAAAAATTACTGAGACCGTGGCGATCCTTGGCGGTAAATATGAGTCAAATTTTGCCGAAATGGCTCTGAAACAGTAAGGAGAACTAGAAAATTTCCAGCAATTGCAAACCATGGCAAAGATAGGCCAATGGATCGATGTCTCCTTGCCGGTTATTTCAAACAAACTTCATATGAATATTCCAACTTGTTGAAAGCATTAGTCACCCTGACAAGAATCGATGACTGAATGGCCAACATTTAATATTATTAAAATAGTTTTGTCCCTAGTTAGTCCGTGTGTTTATGGGCGTTGGATCATTGGTCTGCGATTTTTATATCTTTCAGTGTTTTACCACAAAACATATTTAGCGTAAGATCGTAGGCTTCCGCGGACGGAGTCAGTATTTACTGGGTTGTCCGGGTGACGCCGCGTCCATGACGAAGGTGCCGACGTTTCGGCGCCATGGACGCGGCGTCACCCGGACAGCCAAGTAAATATTTAGCGTATCATGAAAATTCCGGCTAGTCGCAACGTTGCGGATATCCATCACTAGTGAGAGATTTTCTCGATCAGTGATTTTTGATTTGATTGGTTAGTTTTTCCCCTGCACGTCAACTGCTATGGTCATGCTCCCGAAATTGTAGCGCATATATTATTACGGGAGGTGGCGCTTCCCCCGATCGATGACGAGATCCACCGCTAACCTATGCGTCAGCTTGCTGATTTTTTCCCATCCCAACTCCCAACAAATGGTCACCGCCCCAACCGGACAAGCTCTAAACTCCTGACTGATCTCGTTGTCACCGGTCGCACATGTGTGGTAGTGTAGTGCATGTAAGCGCGTGTGTGTGTGTGAAATGGGTGTTGTATTGGACAAGGAAGAGGAAGGAAATATCGCGCGCAATCGTGGGTCATTTTTTAGGGTACTGCCCTAGCATTCGCATAGTGTTGATCGGAGAAACCACGGAAAACTTCCGATCAGAGCAGCCGGTCGCTAGAATTTTCCTTCAGACAGCAACTAAGCTCGTACCAGCTAATGCCGCAAATCCTGCCACAGACGGGACTCAACTGATCAGTGGAGAATGAGCTACATAAATATGGGGAAATCGAATCATCACTCGGCTCAAAGGACGGAAATGCGCACTGGCAACTGCATACGCTACTGCAGTGCATCTTCCAGTGTTGTTGGTCCTGAATAGATTATGCTATGATATATGTAATTGTAATGTCATTATTAGCGCCGTTTTTTATTATTTTACATTGCCATATTTATTTGAGAATAATCACAAATAGTGGCTGCAACTGCTGAAGATTTGAGAATTATCAGCGTGTCAGCTTTTGAGAATTATCGGCTTGTTAATGACATTTACAAAGTGAAGTTCAGAAGGCTACTCTGGCTTGGGAATTGAAGAATGAATACCAGGAGAATGGTGAAAGGGATACCGATTTGAACGTCTCAATCACTGTCATAAATGGTGGTCAATAATCTTTTGGGGGTTCCTTATCACATGTCTACACAACAATCAACAAGAACTGATAATATATGACGCAGGATACGAAAACGACTGAACATGTTAAACCACAAGTAGTTTTGTAGCGCCTTACCAAATAAAAACAAATCTCAGGCCCCGTATGACTCTCCGTTAGCCGATTTCCCTCAAAAAACCACCGTCTCGCGCCTCTCGGCACCTACGCGTTTGCCGGGAGCAGCGGAATGGGCTTCGGCCTCTCACCGCCCGCCCGGCCAATAGATCACCGTCCAGTTCGCCCCCTCTTCACCCCGCCCCTCCCGCTCCACCGCGCCCCGTCGCCCCGAGCGTCGTCCACCTCCCCCGACTCTTCCCCTCGGCGAGAGGGGCCCGCGGCGGTGCGGCGCGACCCACCCACGCCGCCGCCCAACCGCCCGCCTGCCTACTTAGTATGACAAGCGGGGAGGGCGCGGCGGGGGAGAGGCACAGCGCACACAAACCGATGCGCATGCATTACCATAATTGCATAATTCGCGCATATAATCATTCAGCACGAGCATCAAACAGCGTTATTAATCAATATAATATTGTATTGTATAGTAATATACAATGTAATTAGGCAATTATCAACTCGATTATGCCAATCAAAATTTCGAAACTACCGAATTGAAACGTCAACGGCGACTCGCGTACACGGAACGGACAGCATAAGTAACTAACTGCTGCGAACAGCCTAGAGCGCGCTATGCGATGGGCGTTTTCGCGGAATATAATGCGTTTAACTGAAACATTGTGAATGAAAAGAGTTATTGCATCGGATCCATGTTTCGGCACCACAACACGCGTGCGAGCGACAGAAATTAGCAGAGTACTGTAGCAATGCAATCAGCATGTCGCTTTTCAACTAGAAGATACGACAGCTGCCTATTACTAATAGCTGCGGCCTGCGGATAAATCCTGCGACATTGACTTTACTAGCTGAGGGAACCGAATGTAGCATTCATTATTAATGGAGATTGCATGCTTCGTTCAATGAACATACGAAATATCAGGAGTAAAATACTAAAGCTAATAATTCTAAATATATTAAAGTTGCAAAAGACGAAGCTTCTCAAATAATATTATAATGGCGCGTTTCTGCTCGAGGCACAATAATGTTCAAGCGAATTTATATTGTTTTGACATTCTATTAATTTCATTATCAAATACTTCATTTTCTGCTTTTAACATTCCGTCACAATCATAGCATACTTTAAAATTTTCGCTTGTTTTAAAATTTGCTTGCTTTTGAGAATAATAAAGTAATGAATGAAGGAAATGAATGGATGGCAAGGGATTAATGCATGAGGGAGTGAGTTTATACATATATTCATTTGCATTTTATCTCTTGTATTTTGCGAGAAACTGATGTAATTTTATTTTTTCAAATGGAACTATACATTTTTAGTCTATTAATAGACGCAAAGAAATCAAAATTACTCAAACAAATGTTTATTTAATATATGACAATATGTATATCATTAGATTCATCTTTTTACGCTCATGATAGACTAAAAATATGTATGGTTCTATTTGAAAAAACAAAGCCATCTCAATATCTCATAAAATACAAGTGATAAAATGGAAACTAATACATACATCAATAAGCATCAATGCCACATACACTTCGTGAAAAGTGCATTGCAATAAACTCGATTGTTCAAAAATTACAGAACGTGCTAAAGTGTATCTGCTCACCAGCATATTAAGAAAAACAAGTGATAGATTAAATGGTCAGGCGGAAGAGCAGGCTAAACGCCCTGAGCCTCACCATTATTTATTTATGTCCATAGATGACATTCCATGTAATTACGTTGATTTGAATTATACAACTAAACTATGGCGTGAGAATTTTATATCGCTCATTAATTCAATAGGATAATGTTTGAACTGACTCTAGGGGAGCTAGTGACGGATAGCCGCATGCATCCGCCAACGAGAAAATGCAATTGTTTTCAGTTTGTTTTATTTCCTAAAAACTGCCAAGAAGCCTCCTCCAAATGTCATGGATGGCACAACTTGTAAAAGAATCTGCAAACGCGTTTTTTCGTACAAGGATAGTTGCCCCAGTGATGCCGGTGGCGGCAGCGTGCGCAGTGACGGGAACGAGCGTGAGTGGTCATCGCGCCCAACTGTCAGCAGAATGTAAATTGGGGACCAAATAATCTCTTCATCTTATCCCGCGAAACATACTTTCGAATTCCGCACGTGAATTCGAAACCGACTTTTCCCTGTGCTTATGTAAATTGGGGATTAAACCAGCCCAGGTAAGGAAAAGGACTGATGAGCAGATAATCGCGATAAGGAGGCCGCCGCCGGAAGTATGGGCTACTAAAGATGACCCCCACCCCCCACGAGCGAACTACATACGCTCGCGAATCCAGCCATTCCCACCTAAATTCTCATTCCTACTCCCCTCAACCTAACTATTTCAAATACATTAATGTGCTGAAACTGCAAGGAAAAACACGCACATATATGGTAAACAACAAAACGACACAATTCATTCAATAAACGAATGATTCAATTCAATCTAAAGAGAAAAGCAAGTTTAACCAAACCACGTTTACAAAATTCGCCAGTCCGAAGTCTAGAAAATTAAAAATAAAATCTTCCTCATAAATAAAGTGATATTCGGAAATAAAATGTCACCTTTCACTTTTACCTGGAACTTGATGAGGTAGTCGGTCCCAGAAAGTGATCGGTCCCAAATGTGCCCTTCCCTTGGCCGGTCCCCAATTTACATTATCTTCCTTCGGGTCTCCAATACTCTGGAACTGTCGCCAGCGCTCGATTGGAGGCAACCGCATGCAGAAACCGAGCGTTCACTGGTAGATGGTAGCAAGCCGGCGGTCGCGGGCGGTTGTGTATCCACATAATTCACAGTTCATAATATTACTACGGAGCAGAAAGCATAGGAAACTAAGGTCGAGCGAATACACCCACGACCAACGTTTTAAATGTTAAGAACTGACAAAAAAATCATCGTGTATTTTGCTAGTTTTAGAATTCATTTCAACGAAACATCAACTCTTCCCACCACTTGTGAATTGTATTTTCAAATTGGAACCTAAAAGAACGACTTATTTTGAGTCACCCATCAATGTCTGATGCAGTCGCTCGCTTTCCCAAGCGCGTTGACTCCTACATCCCAATCACTTGCGCACTGTATTAAATGTTACAGAAAAATAAAAAAAAAATTACCTTCCTTTGTCCGAAGCTAATATTTTCACAACTAATTTAGGGTGTTTTGATCATTACGTGGTAAAATTGTGAAGCCATTGGGAGTGCTCGAATCGTTAATGCCCCTAGACCATTAGAGACATAGTACAAGAAAATGAAAAAAGGGAAGAAAAACAAGAATAAAACTAATAACAATAATAAAAATGAGACTAAGAAGAAAAAATGATAAAAGTAGGCATGGAAATATAGTAAAAAAAGTATAGTAATTCTAAGAGTAAATATTCATAGATTTCTTACAACATTCCATTTCATTTCTGAACTAGAAAAAAGTCTGAACCTGATGGTGCAAGGACCTGGAGGTGCTAGGTGAGATCCGCAACGGGGGCAGATTTGCGACACCAGATAGTAGCAATGTAGGTCGATGCCAGAAAGAGAATAGAATACCAGAGGCTCTGATCGTTTATCCTTGGTTTCTTAAGATTCATTCCTAGTGGATACCGAAGCAATACTACGAACAACGGGCCGTGGGAGAACCTACCTGTCAATACTGATATGGGCTGATCCCCTTCATCATCTCTAATGACCCAGGCTGCGAGTAGGTGGGTGTCAGATAAATGCTCGAATTGGGTTGTATAGCCAAAGGCTTACAATATAACTTGGAGTGATTGCTCGATTGATGATTCCGGGCGAGTGAACTGCTATGGTCATTAGTTCCGTAAAATTAGTGCAAGTTTTCTCCGAGGAGGTGGCGTTGATCTTTCTTTGCTAGATGTTGAGGTCCGGCGCAGACATACCGTAAGCTAGCTGGTTTTTCCCCAACCGGGTATCTCCCATCAGCGGGACACAGACCCCCAGCAGGGACAAGTTCTAAGCTCCCGACCGGACTCCCGGCATGTGTGGTAGTGTAGTGCATGTAAGTGTGTATGTGTGTGTAAGTAACGAGTGAGGGTAGGACAAGGAAGGGGAAGGAAAGAACGCATGCGATCCATGCCCGTTTGTTAGGGCATTGCTCGGGCTTTCGCCTGGTGTTAATCGGAGTAATCCCGAAAAACTTCCGATCAGAGCAGCCGGTCCCTAGGATTTTCCTCCAAACAGAAACTGACCTCGACCTAGCTATCTAGATAATGTTGCAAATCATGTCATCACCGTCGGGTCTCGAAACTAGGGCCTCCCGATCAGACGCACTGCTGTGACATCTGTTGATGATCTGATCCTTGATCCATCACTGTCGGTATTTAATTTGGAATGTGATACAAAAAAAACGCCCGTTTCCCCCTATTATCCTGTTTCGGGTACGGAAATACAAAAGGAAATTCACAGACCTATTTGAGTAGAATATTTAATAATCAATTTCTATAACAAACATTCTTGAATTTCGTCCTGAACTGGCAAACATCATCTTGAAGGTTACACGCTGACTTTCATCCTGTATTACTTTCCTGTTTGTATACTATTCCGATTTGAATCTGCTCCTCCAACAACCTTCACCAACCCATGCCTCTCCCCGAAGAAAAACAACAACAAAAAACAAAAAAAAGCGGGTGCGGCAGAGGAATGCCTCAATCACCCTCCCGCACCGGTTGTGCCACCGAGAGCGCGCGCGCGCGGGCCGCATGAACAGGGCAATTACGACTCGAGGAGCTATCGCGCATCTGCGTCTGGATACGAACGCACCACGCCGCCGCCGCCGCCTCCTCCTCCTCGTCCTCGTCCTCGTCCTCCTCGACCTGCGGGCGGCCGCGCGGCCAATCCTCCGCCCAAGGTAACCCGCTCCGCGCTATCTGCCCGCGTCTAGCGCCGGCCGCCGTCTGCGCGGCGCGCCAAGGGGAACCGGGGCGTTGCAGCCGCCGCGAGCCAATGGCAGGCGCCGCCCGCCCCGCGCCCCGCGCCGCGCGCGCACGCCATCTCGCTGCTGTTTATGCTCATCCACGCGCGGCGCGCGCGCGGCACGTGGCGACGTCACGCCTCGCTTGGAGCCACGCAACAAAAATAAACGCTCTTGTTCTTTTATGCTTACGCCTATTCCCCAACCGCGAAATACATTACCGGAAGAGATGGCTCAGGGCAGCTAACTGATGTCACTGCCGTCTCTCTGACTGGCAGGTCCTAAGTTCGAGTTCCGAGGTGGCGACTAGCTAGTTATCTAGGTCGAATTCAGTCGCTGTCTGGAGGAGACCGGCTGCTCTGATCGGTAGTTTTTCGTGGTTTCTCCGATCAACAAACATCAGGCAAATGCCGGAGCAGTACCCTCACAAACAGGCCACGCGCGCGGTATTTCCTTCTTCTTCGTTGACCTACTCCCAACCCTTACTTACACACACACACGCACGCACGCACGCGCGCGCGCGCGCGCGCGCGCCAGGAATCACTAACAACCAACCAATGAAATACATATTGTAAATGCAGAGCTATCTCAAAAATCATTTTTAGTTAAGCGAAGAAATACACTACTCTGGATAAGCGGTCACTATTTTTTCTAATGGAAAATGGCCGTTAGTTTAGGTGGCGGTATAATAAAAGTGATGATATTTGATTAGATTGATTATTTTGTTTCCAGGCGCGTCAACTGCTTTGGTCGTTAGTGCCGTAAATGTAGAACACGATACATCGCAAGACTTCCTGCGGTATTCCTGCCCCGCCGGACCATAAAATCCGGTTCCGACCTACACGTCAGTTTGAAGGGTCTTCTCGCTTTCTTCAAGTAGATCGTCGAGCAGGGATCCACCCCAGCTGGGACACGTTTTAAACTCCTCTCCGGGTCCAGCTATGTATGATATATAGGTATATAAGCGTGACTGTATGTGAGAGGAGAGAATGGGACAAGAACGAGGAAGGAAAGATAGGGCGCGGTCCTTGGCCCACTTTTAAGGTGTTCTGCATTAGCTGAGTATGATCAGCGAAATTATGGAAAACAAAATATTTGAAGAAAATCCAGAGAAAGCACAAACGATGAGTGCATTCATTCCTTTGCACTGAAGTTTGCTTATTTCTAATGACGCAATCTTTGCTTTTAAAATACATTTAAATCGTATAATACCGTAGCTAAATGCTTTTACGCGCGCACGTAAGATTCTGAGAATAGAAAGTAAAAATAACAACACAACCTGCATTCAAAACCAATGAATACATCTCGTTTGCACCAGTCTTTTTTCAGCATCTTTTTTCTCGCTTGACGCGAGGATCCAATTCATATCCTGTTTATTCATTGCCTTCAAAACGTTTATGGGATGGGAGCCATGTCAGTTCAATTTGGATTTCATTGATACTAAAGATATAAGTTCTTGAATACTTTGGATCAGTGGATTGGTTGAATATCCATTTTCTATGGCTTTAAAGTGTCAGAGTCGATGACTATCCGCGATCTGCCGGAATTGCTTGAACTAATTTCAATAAATTTCATGATCGCCCATACAGGAAAATGTGAAAAAGTAATCAAGTAATCTGTGAAGTTCTACGATGGACGATGTTGTAAAGGCAAGAGCACAACCTGATCTCCCATCACGTTTTGAGCCATCAGTATAGTATTTTTGGTAGTTAGTATACTTTTTGACACTAATATTTGATAGATTAGCAATTAATGGACGAAGAATTAATCCGAAAGTTTTACGAGAATCACACCGAAATTAATGTACAACAATTTTTCAATTTATTTTCAATACATTTGCTATGTATGTTGATCCATTTTGAAAAACAAAAAGTCACTTTTCCAAATAATCTCCGCCTCTGTGTACTATCCTTACGATACTTTTGAAGTAGAGCAGAAAAGAAGACGGTAGAAGCCTAGGTCAGCACGTCTGAGCCACTGTTTAGCAGCCTTCACAAAGTAGTCCTCTCCTGGAAAACACCTGACAGAAGCCTTTTTCAATTGTAGTTCTTTCATTATTCTGCCCATACTCGCTTCCCCTACATCCACTTTCATTGAAAATTATTTCATGGTTACCTTTTTGTCAGCCAAAATGAGGTGGTGAATGAGCTGCACATTGTCAAAAGATTGTGAAGGACGCAGTATACACAATACAGTACTGTGATCAACAGCATCATCTCCATACACATTTTAACCTCTTGTGAATGTTTGTTACTGTCGCGTTCTCACAACTCATTGCTTGCGACGAACATGTGCTGCAACCATATTAAACGGGTGCTACGGGAGCAACACTTGCGGAAAGGTTTTGACCTAAATTTGAATTCAAGCGAGAAGAATGACACTACAAAATTTGTAAATAGCAAAGACGTACAAAATAAAATTAATTTTAAAAAAAGCATGTGCATTACTTTAGGAGCGACCTTCGTAGTTTGATGACGTACGATTAGATTATTTTCCTGCAGGTTAGTGGAAGGAGTGAAGATCTGCCACGGAGGAAAGGGGTGTAGGCACCTTGGAGAGTATAGACAGTTTTTCTTTGTTGATTTCATACCGATATTTAAGTAGTCTTTCGGTCTTGGATATTTTGGGTGGGTTCGGTAAATATCTAGTTTTTGAGAGTGAAACATGTATTTGCTTGTTGTATTATGTGGAAAACGGAGGTTGAATATGAATTGTTGGCGCAACATAGTTTTCGTCGTACGAGTAAATCCAAGGGAAGGAGACTCGCTTCAACTACTAGCCTACTGCATGAGCTTGATTTAAAAGCAGGCGAGCTTGGTCGGCTGGTCATGTTGATTATTGAGTCAAGTATTCGCAGAAATCGTACAGGTGCCGAGCTCTAAATAACTGCTCCGTAGTCAAGTCTTGGTTGCACGATATATTTTAATTAAACAATCAGATTCAGCTCCCCATATTTTAGAAGATAACATTCTTATAATGTTTATACTAGGTTTGCACTTTTACGTTGCACGTTAACGTTCTTTTAATGTTACGTTATTTCTTCCACGACTGTGATTGCTCAAACAACATTCCAAGAATCTTAAAGTATTAGTTCACCACCTAGCCAACCAACCATGCCAACCAACCATGCCAACCAACCTTGGGCAAATTATGTTAACCAGTTCGAATGGGTAGACCCGTAGTTTTTTAAAATATCAACTATTTTTATATAGAATGCAACGTTAATAATTAAATTTGTTACTCTGTAAAGAAATCAAAGTATTGACCATGTTACTGTCCCGGAACATATTTCCGAGAGTAATTAGGTCCGAAACGTAGGCAGAGTCCTTTTGACAAGCCTAGTCCCAAGACATTTTTTCGAAAAGAACCTAATTAGAGTCGACACGTGCATCTATTTGGCATTTTGGATTGACAGTCCGACTGTGCCGGCCAGATAAAGGTGCCCTGCCCATGCCTGATCCAACTTAAATTCCCGTAATTCAGTTAAGAGCGACACGTGGCGAACTTGATGCTTTTCCCTTCACGGCATCTAGCAAAATCCGCCTGCCTGAGTTTTTCTTTGCAACACAGCCATAAAAACGGGAATGGTTATAAAGGAAGGCGACAACTCTACTTTTGCCTCGACCAGGAGGTCAAAAATTAATAAATTATTTAAAAAAAAGTATATTGTACTTGAAAAAAAGACTGAATACTTTTACATTTTACTGCTTTTCTCGGAGAAATAAATCAAATGCGGGATCGACCTATCGCCCGGCCCTAGGGATGGCAATGACGACTGGGTGGGAAGGGTTCGAGGATTCTACATTATTTACAGCAATACGTGTAGCTGCATTGAGCTAATTAGAGGTAACCACAAAAAGGAACCTTCAGCAAGCTTCAAGAATGTTCATCCAAGCAGTAGTCGGCCTCGGCCGAGCTATGTTATTGGTGTCGCGGAGCCGTCGGGACTCGAATGTACGTCTTCCTGGACTATGAAGGGTTGGTTGCAATCCCGCAACTACACAGACTACCGATGCCAGTACAAATAAATGTATAAACAGAAATACAATAATGCGGCCCTGAATTGTCCATTAATTTTACCGTTCCACGTCTAGTGTAAATGTTCTCCAAGGACTGTTCTCTTTCCGTAAATCACAGCCGTTTCTTGTCTGGAATACTCCAACGAAATACGGGGAGGAGGATAATCGATTATATTATTGCCACTTCGATCTGTCAGTCATATTATAGTGTTGCAAGAATAGTGAAACCGACATTGACCTATCACTCACATGAGAATAACAGCGTGTGACTGGCAGTGAAAGAAGTGTTCGACTCGGCTTTCAGGGCAGCGTTCTTGGGGGAACCACCATACCGTGGGACTCTCCGCAACGCATTCTGAGGTAATCCCTGCCTCAAGCTACTTTTCTCTTTCGTTGTAATTGCGTCACAGCCCAATCCAACCCTTTGCCTTCCTCGCAGTACTAGCGGATTCTTTCTCCTTTATAGGCTTTGGGAGTGGGGACAGATCTGGGAGGGAAGGATTGCGCGCTAGCGTCCGCCTAGTAATGTGTTAATGTATATTGAATTATTTCCATATTACATAGGGGTATTTATATCACTGATAGTTCTACACACATTATTTCACGTGAGACATGAATGTTTCATTAAACTTTAACATGACTTTCAATTTTTAATTTTTCCCGAGATCTTGAGTTAATGATGAAGTGAATGAGATATTCACACTGAAGATTCATAGTTTTGTAATTGCTACGATTCTATAAAAAATCATCCATTACCGAATTTATAATAATTTTAAAACGGACCTAAATGAGTGTTCTAAATTCACAAGTCTCCTAAGTTATCAATTGTGGTCCAGAAAAATAGCATGTGTGACCATTCAATAGCACACGATGGCGGCTAACACGGTTTTCTTTGATGACTTATGTAATGCGTAAAGTGGCTACTATAGAGCTTTTGCGAAGTCATTTCTAAAATTGGTCGTTAGGTCAATGAAATGGTTTATGTTATAGTCCCTACGGAAGAAAAACTGAAATGTCGTCAAAATCTGTGTCCTCTTCTCAATAGACTCCCGTCGTTTTCAAATCTAGAGTAGAGATAATAAAATGATTAAAGAACAGGATATGCGAAAATGCAGGTTCCAAATGACGAAAACCTGAAAGTTCAATTCCACATCCCCTTATAAAAATAATATTTGTCAGATGGCCGAGATCGTTAAGGCAGTAGTGCCGTAGCAGTTTCGGACCAGAAGTTCGCGGGTTCGAGTGTACTTGTGTTTGTATGCGAGTGTCGACCTCTCACCACTTCTTCATCATTTCTACTTCCATACCCCAGGACTAACAATCCTGGAATGTAAAAATAGTCTCAGCAGAATTGCTTTTCCCCCTTTATAACCTTTCACCATAATACCCCCTAGGAAAAAATTTGGGTCGTGGTATGTAGAAAGGCCAATTCGCGACGAAAACAAAAATTAGACAGGTTAGACACAAACAGAGCGTTTCAAGGAGCGAGCCTGCGCGCCCGTCTCTTTCTTGTTCAGAGAAAGCCCGCGCTTTTGCGCGGCGGCAGTGGCACACTGAGGGGGTGCAGGCGCCGACGCCGACGCTCACACCTGCTGCCCGTAACAGCGTCACTTTCCCCGCCCGGCGCCCAGCGCCTCAAGACACTTCCGGTGGGCACGTCGTCACGCGACCGCGACTTCCGCCAGCACGTCGGCCATTTCGCGGACCCAGTTGGCAGCGGCCCAGGGTGCCAAAGGCCGGAGCCGTTTAAGATGTCGAACATTGCCCCCGAGCATATTTGAATTTGACAACCTCATGTGAGTGGACTGATGCCACTTTATAATTCTAAAATTGTTTTCGAAGTGATATAACATAGGAATCCGGAAGAAAATATTAAATATTTTAATGTCAAAATCATATACCAGAAGAGGTGGCTCAGGGCCTCAGTCAATGTCCCTACAGTACATCTTATTGGCAGGTCCTGTTGTTCGCGGTCCGATGGTGGTCCGCGGTCCGATAATCGGCACAACCTAAATAGCGAGATCGAGTTCAGTCGTTGTCTGGAGGAGAATACGAGCGGCCGGCTGCTATGATCGGTAGTTTTCCGTGCATTCGCCAAGCAATTCCAGGCGAATGACGGAGGTGTACCCTAACAAACGGGCCATGGACCGCGCGCGACATTTCCTTCCTCTTCCTTGTCCTATCCACAACCCTTACTTACACACACATACACACTTACATGCATTACACTACCACACATGCGTGCCAAAACGAATCCCAGAAGATCACTCACTCACTCACCACACATGCCGGGAGTCCGGTCGGGAGGTTAGAACTTGTCCCTGGTTGGGGGTCTGTGTCCCGCTGGTGGGAGATACCCGGTTGGGGAAGAACCAGCTAGCTTACGGTATGTCGGCGCCGGACCTCAACATCTAGCGAAGAAAGATCAACGCCACATCCTCGGAAAAAACGTGCACTAATTTTACGGAACTAATGATCATAGCAGTTCACTCTCCCGGAATCATCCATCAAGCAATCACTCCGAGTTATATCGTAATGACATACACAAGCGCACATGCCAGGAGACCGGTCGGGAGCATACAGCTTATCTCGGCTGGGCCGTGCTTCGCAGGTGGAAGATACCTGGTTTGGGGAAAATTCGTTAGCCGACGGTAGATCTCCCGCGATAAAACATGCATTTCACTTACGGGACTAGTGACCTCAACAGTTAACGCGCCCGGAATGACCATTAATTAAAATCATAAATTCTACAAGAATTAAGACGGTATAATAGGTCCAAAATACTTTCGATATATTTCACACCTCGAAAAGTGTGAAAAAATTAGTGTTTACGAGTGTGTCAATTATAATTTATGAGAATTCTTTGATGAATTATCAAAGAGTTGAAGTAATGACAAAAATTAACCATTGGTTTAACACTATTTATTTCATCAAAAATATTATTGAAACCTGTAATGAATACTGTAATAGAATTCACAAATTCAGTTATTTTGATACGCATTTATCATTGGTGTAAGCAGTCCTGTTTTACATTTGCCTTTCTGTGATACAAATGCTAGTAAAAATATGAAGTTCAAAGAACAATACAACACATTTTACTCACTTTCTCACTCCCAAGTAAATACTCGATTTCAACATCACAATAAATCCTCTAATCAGTCACGCATACAGGTAAGAGAGAATAATAAATTATAATGTTCCGAGTCCCATAACCATGTCCTGCAATACCGCTGCAATTCTTGCCACGTTAACTATTGTGTGGGAGGAAAAACATTTCATCCACTTTCTCCCCCTTTCAGTAAACACGTGCTTCCTTCACCAGAATCAAAGCTTGCGGGGGCGTCGTGGGCCTGAAAGTTTAACTAAACCGCTCAATCCGGACGCGGCGAATGCCGGCAAAAGGGGGGTGGGGGGTGGGGATCTTTTCGCGCCAACCTCTTTCACTCCCCCTCGTGCCTCGTGCGGCCTTTTTATCGAGTGCATGGAGTAAATGGCTATTATTAGATTGGTGGTCCTTAAGAGCAATTTAATCAGAGGCTCTTCCGTGTCCGGTGAGCCGAGCTAGGGAGTCGACGACGCCACCGCCGCCGCCGCCGCCGCCGTCGACGTCGTCGTCGGGCTCCCCCTCAGCGCGCGCTGCCAAGTGCACTTCAATCAACTCCCCGCCTCCGGTGCCGTCCCCCATCCCCGCCCACGCCCCCGACCCCGCTGCGCCCCTCGCCCCTCCGACCGGAGACGGCCGGTCCCGTCCGCTGCCCGCCCGTGTGAGGGTTGCCCCTGCCGGCGCGGGCGTCCCGGCGTCCCCCAGGCTTAGTATTCGAACCCCCTTAGTATTCGAACCGGAACCGAGCAACTTAGGCGAGAGGGTTATGTGGGAGGATTTACAACTTTTCTGCGAGTGGGGAGGGAGCGTGAGGACAAGATTTAAAGCGAGCTTTCCAATAGTCTCTCATTGTGAATGAAATTTCTATTCGCAGATAATTGCTCAAAACACTCCATTCTATCCTCGATTTCCGACACGGAGTAAATTATCGCCAACAATTTTGTGACCGAGGAACTCATTGTGGAAATTGAACAGGCGAGTTTACAACTTGAAAAAAAGGGCACAAAATCAATGATAAAGACCTGAACGAACCTTTGAATATACTTCTGATACTTCTGCAATTGCTGGTAGGACTTAGATAATTCTCTGTTCCTTCGAATACATTTATGTCACTAGAAAATTTGTATTAATTTGCCGCCAATAATTTATCGATACATTTTTACCATTACCAGTGGCTTCTCAAAAGTAAGTCAGTATTTTCGTAAGTACTTCTTGTTTTTCTTATTTATTAATTTAATACACTGTACCATATTATCTAAACTCTTTCATGTGACTCGATGTGAAGTTAATATCGTTTCACTATTTACTAGAATACAACTGTTAGTCTGCTCGCAGGCCAGACTATTAAATTAAAATGTATAAAAACAATACCCATTTCCGGACTACTCCACAATTTGTTGAAGTTTCCTAACAAAAAAAGGAAAGAAATAAGAAGAAAAAAACCAACGCAGAAATTCCACGAGTCAGTGTTCGAGAAGTCAGGAGGCTTTCAAGCAAAGTTTTCTTGTCGCCCACAGAACCGAACCCAAACAAATAGTTGCGGCTAAAACGGTCGAACCTCGCCCAGGGTGTCATAGATTAGAAAAGAGAGTTGTGAGGAATTAGAATTCAGTCGCGTTCTGGAATTTCGAGCAAGAATTTCTTCATCCCCTGCGTCTTCTCTTGTGTCGTGTCTTGTTGTTACACGCTGCTCCAATTGTACCACATAAATTCGATGCGGGAGTTTCAATTCCAGATATAAAAGGGATGACGATTTACTATTTTGGCGGTCCACGAATACCAAGAATTTAGGTGAAAACACTCCTGTAATTCAAAAGTCGTGGAAGAACGAAAATTTTTCGTTGTAAAAAACTATTCGACATTTCGAATTGTGTAAGAAAAATAATTAAATAAACACTTCTAAAGAGTACTTTCCGTGTTGGAGTTTCTCCTATTTCTCTCCTCGAACATGTACAATACTCAGATACTCAATAGCATGCAACACTATAAAACCAATTCTAAACTTCCCCAAATCTTCAGATAAGGACAATTTTTTTAATTGCATTCATAAATAGAGAAATAAAAATTTTTAGTGTCATTATTAACGATAATGTCCTCAAAACAATACAAAATTTGAGAGTGTTTAAAAATACACAAACGAAATTGAGATAAAACTTCGTTCATCAATTCTTCTTGACGCATATGATCGCTTTAAATACATCAAAAGACAAATATCATTGCAAGGTGTATTTAGTGGTTTTAATGCTCTGCTCCTTAAAACTGCATTAGTTCTCGCTGACGTCAAGAACATCATTGGCGGTCTCTGTTGTCATAAAGGCAACAAAGGCCGTAAATTGCCTTGAGCTAAGAAAGCTGGAAGAAAGCGTGCTTAATATGCTCATAAATGCCTCAATAACCTATTAAGTTCTAGGATGGAAGAACAGTGAATCCATAAACATCTCCTTAAACGCGTGGAAGGCAATTTATATTAGAGAACAAAAGCAACAGAGCTATGCATCACCTAAAAAGAAATCGAGTGAACAGCAACCATAAAACAAATAACTGCTCATCCATTAGCACTAAGAATATTACTAATACAATATCGCATGCAATTAAACAAGGCTATTGAGCGTCCAAGCCAAGTCACGCAATTACGACCTATCCCTCAGAGTTTCGTGAATGGTTCATCGCAACTGTACAATAATTTTTTACAAAACAATAACTCTAACACCTCGCTCTGACTGGCCATAAATTATTTACAACTGAAAGCCCGTCTATAAATGTTACAGTCACCACAAAACTGTAGAGTCAGGCTTCCTCGTTTTGTAGGTTATTAGGCACATTATTCAGGGGAGTAAAATTTATTAGTTTTTAGTGTTTAGACGCTTAACAGCCTTATTTATTCACACTTGTTTCATTACAGCTACACGTTTATGAGCACCTCTCTGGTACCTCGAGGAGATGGAAGGCAAGCACGCTGCGAGGAGGTCCAGCACTCAAGCAGTGGAAGGTGTTGTTTTCGAAGGAATATGGAGGCAGTATGAAAGAGCAAGAAGAAAGAGGAAGGTGAACTCATAACGATAACGTCCGCGAGGTTGAGGAAAAATAAAGATAAACAAGATGGGCAAGTAATGTCCAAAGAGTGACGATATTTCTCTAATATATTTACTTCCCGATATTTTAGTAAAATGAAACAAATATTTTTTTGTTCGTTAACTTGGAAACAAATGGGAAATTTAGCGGGAGCGTGTGTGGATGTGTGCGGGAGAAGGTGCGCAAGCAAGCAAAAGAGGACGACAACGGGAGCAAAAGAGGATGCGGTTGAGAGTAGGGGTACGAGTGAGGGAGTGGGAGCCAGGGCCCAGGAACAGGGGCAGATGCGGGAGCAAAAGCGGGAGATGAAGCCAGAGCTGAAGTGGAAGCAAGAGGGAGGTGCGGGTGCGAGGCGAGTGCAGGAGCGGGAGCTGGCGAGGGAGGATGAACCAGGAGAAAGAGGTGAGTACGGGCGAGATGGCAGGGTCAGAACAAGGGACAGGAGTAGAACAGGAGCGGGAGCGGGAGCGGGAGCGGGAGCGGGAGCGGGAGCGGGAGCGGGAGCGGGAGCGGGAGCGGGAGCGGGAGCGGGAGCGGCGCCAGCGGCAGCCGCGGCTCAACTCACCAGCCCCATCGATGAAGCGTCCCTGAGCGCGGCTACAAACGAGCCCCCGACAAGGCCGGCGCCAAACCCGCTCTTACCTGCAACAGGGCAAAGGCCACGAGCGGGTCACGCGCGCTGCAAGGCGAACGCGGAGGCGAACGCGGAGGCGCAGGCGGAGGTGGAGGCGGAGGCGTCACTCAACCCCCCACAGCTCCGCCATTAGGAAAGGAAATGGGTAGGCACATATTTTTATGTTCCAATGCAAACTACTTATATACACGAGTCAGAAATATCATTTATCAAAACTTATAATAACAATAACAACAACAAAAATAATAAATATGCTCTTAAAACAAATCATATTGTACGAGCAAAATTCAAGATATATTAATTGTCCAGAAGGACCATTTGAAGTTATTCTTTTTTTCTGGCTTGCTCTGCTCTGAAGCATTCTCTGAAGCTGTTTTATAAATGCTGTACTTTAGGATATAAGTAACTGTGAAGATTCAATATACTACATTGAAACAATTTTTTTAGTATGCCATTAGTTATAATAATTACTAAATTACCTGTCACTTTGTGGCTATGCCAATGGCCTTTAAGCCATTACATATTCCTCTTACTAGGACAATAATCTAAAATTTCATAATAGTACATCACACAAAAATGCTATGCACAATATGGGAATCAGGTGTCATTATTCTCCAATTAATAAATTGCATATGTTAAATGGTAATGAAAGCAGAGGCAGAGATAGCACCCGCATATACATGTGCCGCCTGCTACTGAGGAGCAGCTTTTCATACTGCACATTATATCACACAAACCTTCGAAATCATGAACCAAAAATTATCATTCAAATCACAGAAGAGCCGTACAAAGTACATAACACAAAGTAATGATTCAGCGGAATACTCAATTACGTGATTTTTTCATCATTCTAACAAAATTCAACGGTGACATCCACAACACTGATACATCTCTGATATGAAGACGATATCTCATATTCATTGTAAGTCTATTATTTGTCAACTACACCCACGTCTCAATCAGAGTTATTAAAAATTAGAAATGGCATAGGGTATTGAAATTATGTTATTCATGCATGTCCATTATTTTGGGAAAAGTGAAATCAATAAAATAAAACCTGCTTGATGCGTATTTGATATTCTTTATTGCTTGTGGCAATATAAGTAATCAAAGTCAGTAACTAATAAGGCATCAAATAATGAAAGTAAGGGAATTAGCGATAAAAATAGACTGCTCATATTTTTCGTACGTTCGTTTTTAAATGAAACTTATCACAAGGTACATAATTACAAGAACGGGAAGCTGGTTCCCTTCTGCGCACTTACGATAACTACCTCTCTCAAATAAAACCAAGAAGATTACAGCGCCCTCTTGACATTCCAACATCGTCAACATCATCGAGGGACATAACTTCAATAATGTACGCATCACATGAATATCTTAATGGAGGCTAAGCATGCAATACAAGAAACGGAGGTATGCAATCCCTGGCACCACCTTCTATGAGGTTGCATATCGTCACTCTATGCGAGCCCTCGGGATCCACACGATTCTGAACAACGGTGAAACACGCAAACCTGCTCGCCTTCACGGACAGCTTTTTCATCAGCGTGCTTCCACCACGGAGAAACTGTATCTCCTCTCGAAATGTCTAGGAAGCAAAAGAAGTTCGTTTGCGACCTTTGGATTCCAGCGTTTATTGACGTTTGAATATCATAAAACTTTTATGGAAATGATATTTCACTACTGTTAAAGTGTTAAGAAGGAAATGTGATCGTACTCGTGCATATCAAGAAAATGCTCGTTGAATGCAAAATGTGGATGTAGAATTTGGAGACATTATTCACTTTGGTCCTCAATGCTTTATGTCACGCTGTGTGATAAATACATGTGTAATGAGTTATATTGTTATCGATATGAAAATAATGTTCACGAACACGATAAAAAGTTTTAGTACAATCAAAAAATATTGTTTATGCAAAATGCCGAGAATATTGATGAGGTTGGAGATTTTATCACCTAACACCATTTTCTGTCCTCCAACTAATTTATAAAATAACGCCTAATTTACATCAGCTCATCTTCGAACTAGATCTTATTAAAACAATAAAAATAGCAGCTGAAAAAGCTGTTGTCACTTTGCGATACAGTTATAAGATACCGGCACGCGTTTCGTGTTCAGGCGATGGGAGATTTTCGATACCAGTTAATTAACACGTGTAATTGACGCTACTACTGGAAATATAATTTTAGAGGTCGGTCTCCGGTCGAGACTTTCGTGTTTTCCTCCAGTCTCATCGCGCGAAGTCGGCTTGACACAAAGGAAAGGGGTAACACGTCGTACATATCCATTCATCGTAAATAAAATTATCATCCACAGGACTAGTCCTGTCATTCAACTCATGTGGCCATTAAACCTCAAAATTACTGT
>BOPP01000027.1:10286290-10305090 GCA_017312745.1 Gryllus bimaculatus | reverse complement strand
TGAGGGAAAACGAGGCGAGCAAAGCAAAGCGATGCAGGGCGGGGGAGAAAGGAGGGGTGCAAGGTCAGAGTCAAAGTCGGGCGGGATGTGGCGACGATACTGGGATCTCGTGCGAGCGTTGGAACAGTGATCTTTGGGACTTTAAGTATCGTCCTTGGTGTTGGGCTGTGTGGACCCCGAAGTGGACGATGAGTCTGGCGCGAGGTGCGTTGTAGGCGAGTGAGGGGGGGAGGTTGCGGCCGTGACCTGCATTCTCTAGGCCCAGGCGCAACGAGCAAAGCACGCAGAGCTTGCAATAGTTGCACCTTCGGCGCGACGGTTACCGCCTGTGGCGTTTGGCGGCGCGCGTCCGTCGTCGGGATAGAGGTGGAGAATAGGCGGAAAGGCTGCGGCGATGTTCTGGCCGGTGGCGGCCGGCGCTGTGGCCGGCGGCAGGCGGTGGCGGCGGCGGCGGAGGGGGGTGTCGGCAATGGAGGCGGCGGCGACGACTCCGCGCCGCACCTGCGTGGTAAAGAGACTGCGACGTCCCGAGTTCGAACCCGCAGCTAAAAGAACTAGGACTGAGGTTTGCAGTAGCGTGGCGACACCCTAACACGCCCACCAAATTTACACGCATCCTTTCGGGGGTTTCGTTTCTGGCGTTTTAGCGAACGCGCGCATGCGCAGTGTGACCTCCGGGACCCCAGATGCGACACTAAACGTGCACGCGTTCGCCGACACTCTGAGGCGTTCGCCGACCGAAAGCGTGTAAATCGGGTCTAATTAAATTCAAAAATTTAAATCTGCCCGCCAAAAAAAATTATTCCGCACTTAGATTTTATCATATTTTAAAATTATTCCGCACACTATTTTAAAATATATAATAGACATATTTCCTAATATTTTCGTACGTTTAGAAAACTTTTGTATGTCCTCATTAGGCACTCATTTTTTGTCAAGGACAACATATCATCATGCTGGTCATCAATATAACCCATTTTCTTTGGAGAAAAAATTACTTAATGATTTGCAGTCCTGTGAGCAAAATGAACAAGAGGTTGATGAAGTGAAAGAATAACTGCAAAAGATGTAAAACAGAAGAAATATGAGTGAGAAATCGTCATATTCTGGTCGAAAAGATATTAATGATAATGGTGATGATAACAACAAAAACAATAATAATAATAATAATAATAATAACAATAATAATAATAATAATAAATTTCTTCTTTATAAAAGACGAATGTGATATAGTGAGAAATAAAAAAATTGAAATAGAAATTAGCTCAGGCAGAATAAGAATTGACGCGCTTCCGAGAAGTATACCGCGAAGAATTTCGCTTGTCTTTTTGTCAGAAGTGCCAAGGTAGTGTTTTTCGCAGAATACTGAACCCGTAATGCATAATCAATCCTTGCAATGTAACATCAAATGCAGTAATTTCAGGTTACGCACTCTGGCAAAAAAAAAGTTCTACATATAAAAGTAAAAGGAAGTTTATTTTCCACGTAATTCATCTCAAAACATTGAAATTTATAATTAAAAACTATCCAAAATAATTAAATACACGAGGTCAAAGTATGTCTAGAATATTTAATACGGGTGTGTTTGTTGAACGGGATTATAAATGGGTTTTGTCGTAATATCTAACTTACTATTCAGCGTGTTTACATAATATTTACTTCTGAGGGAAGGTTTTATGACTTATTTGCCAAAAAGACGAAAGAAATCAAAATTACCATTTGGGAAAGTGCCATCCACGTTAATCTCAATTAACTCGTTTGTAATTTAAGTCATTATCATATGTGATTAGCTAGCACAGGATATTGACCCGGAAACAACGAGGGATGTCTATTGAATGAATGGATTGCATTTGAACATGTTCCGGTAGTTTACTCTTCACCTGAAGCAAACCATGTCCCCTCAAACTGGCCCTTTTCCAACAGATTCAACGGCAGTCGTATTAGCGCTGCCCACAAATTTCCCTCTGTGAGGGCGAGGCTTGCTGACACGCCGTGCTGATGCAATTTCGGTATCGTTTTATGTAAAAAAAAATCGATAAATGAATGAAAGGTTCAGACTATTTTGTCATTAATGATATTCCAAAAATAAGTATGTCAGACATATACACTAACGTAACATGTAAATGTTCATAAATAAGTGTTCAGAAGTAAATAATTTACTAATAATGCAGTAAAAATAACAAAATATAAAGATAAATATGAATATGCTCCATATAAATTAAATTATTTCACAATCTCGCTCTTTGCACTTTTATTTAATTTCAAGCCGTAACCTTCATCAATGAAGCACTTTTTCTTCACAGCTCCTCCCCCATTCATTGTTTCCTCTCTTTCCAGCCTATATTGTTACAATATACTCTGTTATTCTTTGATTTGGGGGATATATTCACTAATGAATTTGCAATTTTCGTCCAATAACCATTTTCAATATTCGAAAATTAAGTTTCATTTTTTCAACTTTTTTATAACTCTACAATTCATATTCGAATTGTCGGATTTCCTTTACCCCTATCAAAAGACGTTTCTCTTAGGCCGAAGAACACTAAGAAATCTTACGATCGGAGGGTGGTTAACAGGGTGGAGTTATACTCCTGCCAGCCCTTTTCCCCCTGGGAAGCCTGCCTGTGTTCGCGGGACACACCCATCGAACTATCTATGTTCCTACTCACCTCCGTTCTACCGTTGCTTCAACCACGAACGTCTCCGCTCCGGCCACAATCTGCCCAGCGCCCTCCCACATTACATTACTCCGTTCTCCCCCAACCTCAAGCCCATTCTCACCCCGCGCTCCCTTCTGCCACATCCCCTCGCACCGCCCTTGCTACCGACGTCACCGCCCGTGTCGCCACCACCGGCGCGCGCGTCCAGGCGCCGTCACGTCCCCCCACAATCTGCCCAGCACCCTCCCACATTACATTCCTCCGTTCTCCCCCACCCTCAAGCCCATGCTCACACCTCGCTCCCTTCTGTCGTATCCCCTCGCACCGCCCTTGCTTCCGACGTCACCGCCCGTGTCGCCACCAGCGACGCGCGCGACCCGGCGCCGTCACGTCCCCCTCCCCTTCCCGAGCAGACGCGCCTCAGGCGGCCTCCTTAGCGCGCCGTAGCAGCGCTGTCCTGGAAACGTGTTTATGGCCTCTTACCACAGATATTCGAAGACGGACGCTCAAAATAGCCCGCACGGCCGTGTTAACCGGCGGCCGAATGAGCATTACACAAGCCCCCGCAGGGCCTCGCAGCGCGCCTTCCAGTGCCGGCCGGCTCCGCTCCTCCTCGCTCCCGTTCGCCCCGCCCCCACCCTGCGCCCAACACGGCCCCGCTCTCTCGCGCCCCCGCTCTCTCGCGCTCCCGCTCTCTCGCGCTCACGCTCTCTCACGCTCTCTTCCGCCCATTCCATTCCTGGCCTTCGTCTCGCTCTACTACTTCCAGCACACGTTGCGCTTTGCGCCCCTCCAGCCCCACTTCCGCTTCGTCTCACACTACCAGGGGCCCTTTCGTCTCTACTCCCCGCCTCTACTCACTCTTCGCCGTTGCGCTCAGCTGCTCTTGCCCTGCCCCGCTCCGCTCCTCTTACCACCGCTCCACACCACTCCTTTTGACCAGCACAGCTTCGCTTGTGCGGCTCCGCTCTGTCCTTCCCGTTCTTCCCTCACTCATCTTCGCTCTTCCTCACCTAACACCGTCTTGCTCCGTCCTGCATCGCCTTACTGCAGTATGTCCCACCCTTTTCGACCGTACTACCCCACACCCTATCACGCACTCAATCTACGGTGGTCAGCGCAATCGCCTTCTACCTCCCAGCCAATGGTCCTCTTCGGACCCAGAGAGTTGTATAGGCATGAATTACGACCGAAATGAAGTATGAAACTGACAGTAGAATAGGAAGCCAAGAGAATGGGATCGCACAAAATCTACACAAAACCGCATAAGAAACGTTTTTGCGATTGGTAGTTGTGCCTTGGGTAAGTTCGTATTTACTGTTTATGGACACGTCCGGGAAGAGGTGAAGACGAACGGGGCGGCATCTGGTAGAGTAAGACGAAGCGGAGGAGGTGGGGCTGAAACTATTGATGATTCCGGCGTAAACTGCTAAGGTCCCTTCAGTGTAGTGTATGTTTTCATCACGGAAGTTGTCGGTGATCTTCCCCTCTAGATGGTGAGATCCGGCCCCGAACTACAATCGGCTAGCGCGGTATTCCCCAACCAGGTATCTCCCACTAGTGGGTACCGCCCCCCCCCCCCCCCCAGCCGGGACAAGCTCTAAGCTCCCGACCTGTCTCCCTGAATGTGTGGTAGTGTTGTAAGTAAGCAGTGTGTTAGTGTATGTGCAAGGGGTGAGGATAGGATAAGGAAGAGGAAGAAAAGATCGCGTGCGGTCCGTAACCCGTTTGTTAGGGTACTGCTCCACCATTCGAGAGGTATTGATAGGAGAAACCACGGAAAACTACCGAACAGAGCAGCCTGGAAATCTCCCACGACTGCTGTTAAATTCTATCAAGGTATCTAGGTAAAGTCGACAATCCTGTCACCTTGGGGATTCTAACCTGCGGTCCACCGGTCAGAGGCAATGCAGTGACATCAGTTGATGCCCTGAGTCGCTTCCCCCAGCAGGTGGGGCTGGAGAGGGCGAAGTTTAGCGTGTGCTAGGAGTAAGTGAGCGAGAGCGGGAACAACAGAGAGCGGGAACAGGGCAGAACAGAGCAGGAACGAAACCACTGGAATTCACCTCAGACTGTGGCTGATTCGACTTTGTGAACCTTCCGATCAACGATGCTGTAGTAGCAACGATGTTGCCGCAGAGCTATCACAATCGTCCTGTGTCTGCAAAAACGCAGGCGTAGGCATTCAGCGCACTCGCTCCTTTACCCATATGTCCTATTCGGTCGATCAAAGAGAATACTAGCTACTATTCAAATCGCGACTTTACGGGACGCCGCACTGTTCTTGGTGTCAGACGGATGAGAGAAAAATACTTATCTGTAATCAATTACAATTACAATTTACCACCTCTTCATCTGTATAATCCGAGTTGGCGGTAGCTTTGATAGATGTCACAGGACACGCTGCTGCTATTGCTTGTCGCTGGGACACCAGTAGAGACGTTACCACACGACAGTAAATCGTCAACCACAAAAAATAGTATTTCTGCAGCCTCTTTCTCAAACTCTTATTTGTGTTTTTTATCATCAATTCATTCGTTCTCTCTAAACCTCTTGCGTCACCTGCCATTTACAATTTTAGTTTCTCCTTACCGCTTACGCAGTAGAGAGAAAGTTATCTATTATATATTTAATTTATTTCATCTCATTCGACCTGAGTTATATAATGCTGGGCGAAAATAAGGCGATTTTTTGGGCAGAAAACTCTTATTACAGAGCTCTGGTAACGAAAAAGTGGATAAGTCCACTAGCTAAATTTAGAAAAAAATCCTCAGACACGTGGTGTAACCAGAATCCACGTTTTGTGGGTCTATATTCTAAGGCATTTTCCACGCCAATTACTAATCATATTCACGCAAAATCATCATTCTTTTAATGCACTTCGTAACTGCTGGTTCGCAACTTGCAGTTTGCTTGTTCAGTGCCCATAAATCGACATTTTCCTGCCAATCAACATGCGGAAGATAAAAGTGCAGCTTTTGAAATGGACACTAATAGGCTGGGGTTATATTGTGTGTATAATTTACTTGTTTCCGTTCGATGTGTTGCTGACAGATTATTATGGAACGTTAGGCATTGTTCTGTCAGCTCATATTCGTTTTTTCTTTTCCAATTCTTTGCAACAAACCAGTGGTACGGTGGGCTCGAATACCTAACCTATTAATTCCGCTTTATCTAGGAACACAGAACGCTGCCAGAAACACCACATTTTTCAACAAAATACGTCAGCCCTTCTAGCCAGTATACAAATCGGTAGTGTATTGATTTCCAAATTTTAGAAATCTGTGTATTTTACTCCGTTCAACTTATTTCGGCACAGAAAAATGTATATAAACTCAATTTTTATATCATGATCAACGATTCGTCATTCCAACAGATTTCGATCTATTTATTTTTCAAATAACAAAATAATTATTGAAATATTTTAATAATGTTAATCAATATATTTTTGACAATGGTGCACTGTTCCAGAGAAAGGTACTATAAAAAGGAAAACCGATTCGATGTTAACTTCATAAATACGTATTTTGAGTTTAATTACCTTAGAATGTGTGGCTGGAAAAATGGGTTTTAAAAACAGTTATCGGGAAGAGCCATTTCTTTTCTGTCACTTATTCTACCAACAAACATTAGTCATCCCATCATCAACTTCATATACTTATCAAGTCATTGAACATCCCCATTAAAATCGGTTACTTAGGTACAGGATAGAATAGTACCGGACTAGTTATCGATTTATACACGGACGTCTAGATATTTTGAGCTTTTTCAGTCCCCGTCTTGATATTCTGATCATTTTCCGTAAACATTATTCACTAAAATATTCCGAATTTAAGGAAAGAAGAATCTCGATAAAAACGAACCTTTTCTCCCTTCTGCCTGTGCATTTCAACCTGTATAGTGCCCAAAGTCTTTCACTGGAGATCGAGATGCATATTAGTATATTATGTATAAGCTTTCTCGGACTTGAAAATCAATATAAATCCCGTCCCTGACCAGAAACTCTCCTTGGAAGAATGTGCGATGCGGTGATTATCACCATCCCCAAAGTAGTGCGCCGCCCCTCATATCACAGATCACTTCGAATAAGTTGAAAATTCTGAGAGTTGCCCGATATGCTTTTCATAACCAATTCACACATTTTGGCGATATTTCCGCCTCCAACTCTTGTGAAATAGTTATGTATCAAGGCCAAGAAGTAGACATGTTTCAGAAGACCTGAGACAAATTGTAACGGAGCTGAGGGTGGTAAAAAAGTGAGTCTGAAAATCGTTACATTTTGGCCGAGGTGCATACAATTGTGTCTGTATGCTCACCACTCACTGTCATATATTAATTAGTTTCGAAAAATTACTAATGGGAGTGATTTCATTTTTTTTTATTACTTGTACAGATTATTTTCAAAGGTGGCATTACTATTGCCAGGAATTTTACAAGATGCGTCGACGTGGAGAAGATGAGGTAACAATTCTCTCATCCAACGACGGAACTACACAGGAAAATATAACACTTCCAGGAATTTCAATTACTGGCAAACCGCTCCGCAAAGTCCTGGAAGTGATCAGGAGAATTCAGCTTCATAGCTGGATTCGAAAATCAGTCGTGTAAAATCAGATGTATAAGACATGATCGTAAAAGTTCACTTCGAGACTCCCTATTTTACACGCTACCGTGCCCGTGCATTCTACTTAAAAACAGCAGAGCCACAATTATCTGAATTAAAGAGGCATAGAGCCTTAGGTTTTGGGTAAATTCGGTTGAATGGATAAAGGTAAGAATGTAATTTAAAAAGACTGTCATAGAGAAACTTCTATCATGTGTTCGAGCTAACAAACATAAGATGCAGAAAACTGAATATAAAGTAAGATTTACATAAAAAAAAAACCAATGAATTAAGTACAATTGTTCATTACATTCAATATATGTGTTATAAGAGACATATTAACTATACGATATGTATGCCCTGTTTTAGGCGAGACATACCGAAAACTGTTGCCTTAAAGAATGAACTCATGCGTCGAGGTTGGAGGACGATTCACACGTGCAGAGTTACATTCGTCACATTCTATCACACACAATATATTCGCACAATTAGAATTCGGATATTTGTATTTCCACTGCATTCATGGAAATCTAATGACATCGCCTTCTCGATATTAAAATGAGTATCGTCGAATATTTTCAAGAAAAAAAGGTCGCCCCCACATGGATCGACCCTACAGGTCCCATACGACTTTCTGCTTCTGTTCTGTCCCGCTCCGGGCACTTTTCAAACCGTCTGGCCGGGACCCGGCGGCGGCGGCGGCGGGAGGCACGCGTGCCCAAAGAACAAACGAGAGCGATATTTAACATGGCGGCGGCGCGCATTGTATTTGTATTGCGAGGGCGGGCGCGGACACGCACGTGGGGGCGGGCGGGCCCTTACAAATACAACGAACCCGGTAAAATTATAATACTACAACAATACGCGCGGAGGTTCATAACAGACGCCAGAGGCCGGCCGCGCCGCGCGGTCCCGCTGGCGCCCGCGCTCGCCCGCCTGGGCCTCCGTCCAACGCGTCGCTGTAATTGCGGCATTAACAAGTTTTCAAACAACGGAAGACCTCATTTCAATTTGCATGTATTACACAGTGATCATTTATTAAATCAAGTCCGTAATAGACCATTATGAAAACAATTAAACGAACATGAATGGGGAAGCGCTGGCGAGGAGGTGTCGGACATGTGCGCGGCCACTCCCGACGCCCCATGCATAGTAATGCAGCGGGCGGCGTCGCGGGTTCAAGAATGCCCCGCAGTAATACGACCGGGGACAGGGGAAAGAGTGTGGCTTGCGAGGAGGGGGAGGAGGGCTGGCAGAGAAGCGTGGACGTGCCAACTGTGCTGCGAAAAAGGTGCATGGATATAAGTATTTTCTGTAGAAACGCTTTGTGGTATGCATGTATTAACGGTTGTGTACTCGTATGAACCAACGACAACACACGAAATGTTGTTAAAAATCCTTGCAAAAAATAAAACAAAACAAAAAACCTTCATTTCTTTCTGTGTTCAAAATTCAACTAGCATAAGGTTTAGAATAGGGATCGCAGATTATGAAAACGTGCACAGAATTAATTTCTCCCCGTAGTACGTCATACACAGTTTTTACCTTTTTTTGACTAAAATAAATAAATAAAAAACAATAAAATAAACACGACTAAATTAAGCTTTGGTTTGTAACATCAGCATCTCGAATTGGTTTCTAGTGCAATTTCTAGTAGGTAAAATCGTAAATTTCAGATCTCATTAATGAAAACTAAAACGTTAACTTCCATGGCAATGAAAAAGTCAACGATTAATTTTCCCCCAAATATGTCAAATTGAGGAAATTCGACCATTCCTTAGCGACACTAAAATAATTTTAATATATGCAATACTTTTTAATACTAAATCATTTTAAAAATAATGACATCCAAATATTTCTGCAAACTGAACAAAACGTGAACCACTGTTCTCCATGAATCGACTTCTTTGTCGTATCGTTTCAAAGGAAATTTTCTTCAGAGAATATTGGCTGTGACGGTCTTCATTCAATGCTGTCACATTAATCTTTTATCGACGTACGATACGACTGAATATATGACCTCAAAGGTCGCAGTGGATGGAGCGATGACTAAAGCCTATCTCGCCACTGTCAAACAACAGCTACAAAAACGTCAAACGACTTCGGTTTCTTGTCATGTTCGCACATGAATACAACTAGAGACAAATCGCACGCACGCAATGACCATGATTTACTGGAAAGATACCCATTCGCAGTACATTTCTGCGGATTAGAATGTCAATGAAGTTATGGAGTATAACATGTAATTAAGAGCCGGTGATGGAAAATGAAGGTGATAACCTTATGAAGTTCAGACGAACGTACTCGTAAGTTAAGTCGTTCATTTTTTTTATAGTGGCCATAAAGCTGTATTAATAGCACGCACACAACAGAAGGTTATGTCTCGCGTAGGCTATTTAGACAGTAAAGCAACGTATTGGGATATAGTAAAATCGACACAATAATCTATTAATTTTCGTAGAAGTCAGAGCGGTTTGGGCACTAGTCTTGCACTCGTGAGTACTGAAGTTGAAATACCGTGTAAAATAGATTATAAATTATATTTTTGGCAGTTCTCTTCCACAAGGTGCACACCTAACTATTATATCGTAATAGTTACTTCTTGTTATCTTCATTTCTTAATGTCTGATAATTGTTAGGACAATCATTGCATTCGAAAATGAATATGAAACAGAAGTAAAAATTGTATTTAATATTTTTTTCGAGAAATTTTCGAGAGTTGATGTGCGGACGCCTCTTTAACAAAATATAACTTTATGAGTTTCCCAGATGAATAGCATATGCTTTTATGTAATATATATATATCTCTTCAATTAAAAAACCCTGTTTTTACATTCTCAAGCGTAATTTTGCAGACAAAATTCAACCCGAGCACTCAGTCTTAATAAACTCAACCATGTTAATAAACTCAACCATGAAGTGAGAAGACCGTTACACGTGTCGCTTTTAAAATCGGTTATACAGTGACTGGAATGAACTTGCTTTTCACAAGCCATGAAAGGAACATTTCCTGAGGGTAGAGAAGTACATCAGTAATTAACACATTATTATAATGCACGAATACCATACATGACGGCGGATAATGGCCATCCAAATGGATAAATATTTCTTCGTGAATGAGAATGAAACGGATCGTTTTATGCCGATGTGTATTATTTTAAACAAGCTTGTGACATAAGTGCACAGTGTGTACCTTACTGACCAATATTAAATTCGTACCAAGTAAGAAAGGCTTTTGACCATAGTTCCACATCTGTAGTTTACGACCCTACTTCTTAAAAAATGTACCCCCTGCGCGGGTCTAGGCGAAGGTTTTCGAGCAGGCCCGCCACATAGAGGTCCTCCGAAACGTCTCATGGTAATTCTTACTTTCTCTGCCAGATGTCGATCTCAGTTAACTATATCCGAACTGTCTGGTTGGAAGAATGTAAGATCTCGTTAGGATAGGATTTTGCCGATGGAATTTAATTTTGCCGGGCACCTGCTAGGGTTACATACCCCAAGCATGACACGGCCACTGAGGGATTTTTTGCCTTTCGAAATTCCGCGCACCTCAGCCGGGGTCGAACGCGAGCACTGTTGGTTCAGAGGCTGGCCAGTAAGCTAACCACTACCTGACAGAGGTGGGCAGTCTTCATAAACGTAGCAGAAAAGCGTAGTCTTCCCATCACTTTTATTAGCACCAATGAGGTACGTTCATGATTCGCTACCCACCTCAGCTCACGTATCATTAGCCCATGAGTCGCAGGAATTTTCGTCCTTGCTACGAGCTCTTCTCACGAACGGATTCAAAGATTAATTTTGAGAGTAATGCTATACTTTATGAATCCGTGAATTCGGATCCTTATTTAACATCAGGAAGTTAAATCACATAGTCACGTAGTTAAAGACAATGTGGGACTAAATTTGTGGAGTGCAATCTGTGCACGTTTTTTTCGTGAGCTATGGGATCACTACCATAACTCCTATACATTCAAGTGTTCGTACTAAGCATGCGTACTAAGTTGAATTATGAATAGAGGTGGGAACGAGCGTTTATGGCACAAATTGATAAGAAAAAAAAGCACCCGTAAAATATTTGCAAAAGAAAATGTGTTGGAATTTTTTTTTGTGTCACTCGCCTGCTTCGTTGGTCAATACTTTGCGACTGCAAAGGAGACCTTCTTCCAAACTTCGTAAATGTAATAATTTCATAAATGTAGCAGAAGTGCTTAGATCAGCGAAAATGTAGATTCGCGACAAGAAAGAAGGTTGCAATCCAGTGCACGCCCGCGCTCCGCGCCTCTGCGCATGGGTTTGAGAATATATCTTTATACGGACGTCTCCTAGGCCCGACGACATTAACAAAAATGTGTTAATAGCTCCACATTCCGTCCTTTCAGACCCTTCTGTTTATTCTGTTGTTTTCGGTTGGTCATTTAATTCGTCATCAAATAGGTATTGATTACAAAAGATATCGATTGCATGGAACGCACCATAATGCACAAGTTGCAATAATTCGCGCCAAATAAGAAGGCACCTAAGAGACTACCCTCCAGTGCTGCAACATCGAAACTGCGACATGAATTCGAACATTTCCTTCATTTCCACGAAGTCTGAGCAACAAGTCTCAATGCCCCTCAAAATTAAGCGAAAATGGATGGACAAACCTTCCAAAAATCTACGTTTCCGGTATTGGCAACCCCCAAACGTAACTTCCTTCAAAATCTCGAGATCGATTTTTGCAGCTCTGCGCTACCCCTTCCGACAAAGAGGGGGGAGGGCCGAACCTCTCCAATATCGAATCAATTTTCTTGTATCGGGGATTCTCCAGGACGTGTAAATGCATTAAATCTCTAGACAGATTTTTGTAGCACAGTATTACCCCGTCCCACAAAGGGGGGTGGGGAAGAGGGGTCGAACCTCTCGGAGTAAGAGCAGCCGCGGACACGCCACCACCCAGTAAAGGCGCAGCAGCGGAGCTTCGCGTGGCGTTTGACGGTCGGCGGAGCTCCAACCCGCTCCTCCCGCTCCTCCCGCTCCTCCCGCTCCTCCCGCTCCCGCTTCGGGCCAACTTGGCCCCGAACCGCGCGCGCGTGCTTTACGATCTAGCGCCAACACGTTGGGGAGGGGGCGTGGCAGGAGGCTCGGGAGAAGTGACAAAAATTACTCCGCTTTCGAGATTTCGCAGCGTTTCAATTTGCCCCACCGCTGCCTTGCGAGAAGGCGAGGCGTTCGACGACAAGGATGCAACCCATGTTGATATAATGGGACGCGCTATTGTCATTACATAAGTAAGCATTCAAGATGACGTCAAGCAATGAATCAATCAATTCCTAAAGGTTTTTACTTTGTCGCTGCAACCAGAGGTTTCTTTCTTCAGTTAAATACTCTTTTCATTTTTCATTACCACTGTATCCCATCTGACTCATCATTCAGATAATTCTTCAGGTCGTCTTTTCCCTTCCCTCCAGAAGCGATTCCTTCCAAAATTGTTATTATAAATATAAAATGTCCAAAATTTGCTCCTAAAAATTTATATTTTATTTTCTCCAAGATCACCAGTAACTTCGTTTCTTACAGATCTCTCTTCAATGCTTCTCTGTTGGGTTTAGCATTTGACGTCACCTTTTGATAGTTTAGCCATTGTTGTCATATCTACCTAGTCGACCCTACCGTTTGGGTGTCAAAATTCAAAAACTGATTATATTATAGTCCCCAAACCTTTGACTGTCGTTCATCAATAAAAACCAAATTTGTGGTAAAACACAGTAAACTTGAAAGATTTTTTCTTGTCAATAATCCCTCATACGTGGATCACTATTGTGTACATAACTGAGACTGATGTTTCAAACACTATTTCTTATTAGAGATGGCATTATGAGGTCTGTCGCACGAAGTGAAGAATTGACTAGGGAAATATCAATCTTAGTTTAAACAAATCACTTATCTAGCGAGGCTTACGCATGATCTGTGTGCTCACCTACGCAAAATCTTGGCATGTGTTGCACGTCAACCGTCAGTAATATTTTGTTGCCAGTGGGACACAATGACTTTCTGCTGTTCTAAATCGCCATGATTATGGTGGCTTAGCCAAATGTTTAAATTGTAAAAAAAATTCTGTAACCAAATTTAAGAATTTATTAGACGTACATATATAATTAACTTCGCTTCTTTTCAATGGATGTAGAATGGGCTCTTTGTTATTTGCAACTGGAATTATTGATTTGCAGAGTGACAATGAATGAAAAGTGAATATTAGAGTTGTATTAGAATTTCCACAAAATCGTGTTTCGAACCCGTATCGGCGTGCAGCTCGAACGTTAAATATGTTTGGATCAAAATACAACGGAGTGATAGTACCAATAACAGTTCACAATCTTAAAAGCGTTTTACGGCTGGCTCACATATTTCTCACCCTTAGAAAAAATGTTTATATAATACAGAATTCAAGAAGAAAACCAAAACGAAATAAAGTACTTAGAAGCAACGTATATAAATAAAATTCAAAATCGTAGTGGTTTGATTAAAAAAAACATCAGTAAACATATTTTCGTATGACGCCATCATTCTTCGTTACACTTTCGCCTGAAAATCCTTTTTCTGGATTTGGAAGGGAAGTGCGAGTAGAGTCAGGAGAAGTTGCCTGGCTCGCAGCCAAGCAGCCTTCCCAGGTGAGAAAGGAACCCGTGCGAGAGCAGTTGGATATGTTTGGATTAAATAATCACACGATGGCAACATACGTATGTTGCTTTCCTGCAAAATTTAGTTTTCACCAGTTATCATGTTACTGGAGGGTTACTAGGGTTAATGTTTCATAATAATCCCAATTCACGCGTATCATGAATTAGTAAATGAATGAATTAAGACAATTCACAATCTACATCCGTTGGCCAATGAGTTGATAAATACATTAAAGTACTGAACAACGTGATCGTTAAATGCAATGTGCTAAATATTAGTTCATATTCATCAACACAAATTTAATACAACTTCGCCAACTTTCGAAAAGCGATTCGTAAGATGCGTGGCGGGGATACACACCGTGAGGGGCTGCTCCCATGAAAAGCCGTTAAGTTATCTTTGCAATATCCATGCGGCACAATCTAACTCAGGTGATCTCAAATGGTATGCCACATCAAACACGTGGCGCTAGTTTGCTTGAGAGAGCCGTAGAAAAAACTACCTCTCAGAAATAAACGATTTCAACAGATAAAAAAGGGGTTATTTTGTGTTAAATGTTTTTGTAACGACATTCAGAACCTCGTCAAGGAACACCGGTAGCCGCGAGCGTAAAGGCCACGCCCTACTGCAACAGCACATAGATAATTGGGACGACGCGAGTTCGATCGATCACGGCATGATCCGGAAATGCACTTGGGTTTAACATCGGTGAGTTTGTTGCACCTACCATAATCGAAGCCGCAGGTCTATCGCTTTGATCAATTAGTTGACTGCTTCTATCATTCCTCTTCCAGGTGAATACCGAGACAGCACACTACAATACGTTCCACGGACCGTACACCATTTCTCCCCATTCCAATCATCATTATTTGTATCATTATCATTATCTTTATTATTATCTTCTCCCCATACCTCTCCAAATTTGAACTGAGGCGCCTTGAGGAGTAGGTCCAACCGCACCCCGACTTACCAGCCTACGAGCAGGTTTTACGGTTTCAAACAATTGCTGTGGACTGGAGAATTGGGAACAGCTGTAGTACCTTGATAGGGTAAAGAGGCTGAGGTTGTGCAAGGCGCGAGGTTGTGCGGTTCGTGCACCGATGCCGAACCGGTCGAGCTCTCCGGCTCCGCGACGGGGCGCGGCGTGCGGCCCGGCAGCGTGGCCCGGCCCCTTCCCGGCCCGGCGCTGCGCAGCCCAGCGGCACCGCAAGCGCGCACCCCTACCCTGGCGCCGTGCCGGCCGCCCACCTGCACTTCAGAACGGATCACGGCCGCGGCCTTCTCTCCTTCGCGGCTCAGCGCAACGCGACGCCTTGAACGGCTGCCGCCACCACTCCGACCCCACTGCGTCCCCGCTCGTCGCCCCCGCTGCCGTCCCGCTGCCGTCCCCGCTGCGTTCCCGCTGACCGTCCCCGCTGCGCGTCCCGGCTGCCGTCCGCGTGCCGCCCCCGCTGGCCGCCCCCGCTGCCGCCACGCTGCCGCGCCCCCGCGGCCGCCCCCGCTGCCGCCCCGCGCCGCCCCCTGCTGCCGGCCCCGCGCTGCGCCCCCACTGCGCCTCCACTTGCCTGCCCCACTGCCGCCCCCGTGCTGCGCCCCCACTGCTGCCTTCGCTGGCCGCTGCCGCGCGCCGCTGCGGCGCCCCGCCCCCGCTGCGCGCCCCGCTGCCCACCCCGCCACAGTCGGTGAAGACACCAACATGCAGCAAACATCTGCCGACCCCAACGCTCGCAGATTCTTGTGAAAAAGAAATTCCATTTATCAATAAGTTGATTCTACAGTAGATATTTATAACCTGATCAGGTGTGATTAATGAAATATAATAATAATAATAATAATAATAATAATAATAATAATAATAATAATAATAATAATAATAATAATAACCCAGGAGTCAAAAGAACTTTCGCAATGCATTGCGGTTTACTGGCGGCACGAGATAATAATTAACCAGTGCACACATTGCGGTAAGTGCGGTAGAAGGAATACCAAATGCGGCTCGAGAAATACACCTCATACCTCGTTTTAATCAGAGAGGAGTCCTTTTAGTCCTAAGTTTCCCTGATCAACGAGTGAATACCGGTTCCGTGACTTTCGCCTGAGCGACGTCATATTTCTTCTTGTGGCGTCATCATTTTATTTCTTTTAAACTTTTCCTGATACCATCAATAAATAATATATTTACGAGTATCTTATATGCTTTATTTTACGACCATGTGTAAGCTGGTTGGTTAATGGGATGTTTTTCATGTTATTATGTAAATGTTTGTAAATAGTTCATGTTTTGTTCTGGATGGTTAGCCCTTAGGATGAAATAATACATCACAAAATGGCAAACTAACACCATTTTTATTTTCCTGACCAACATCTCAATTACAACATGGCAGTTAATTTATTTTGTGATGCATTCGGAGATTACTGATAAGATATTTTGAGAGAAAAGCGTAGAATAAATCTTAGATGGTTAGAGTAGATTTATTTTAGATTAGATTAGATTTATTTAGTCAAAAATCAGTAAAAACAGTATGTGACTCATGGGGGAGAAGATTATCTTCTTTCCTTGCGTTTCCTTGCGTTCTTTCCTTGCGTTCCCTTCCCGTCATTTTAACTATAAATAATTGAAAGATGAGTAAAAGTTTAAAATAAATAAATAAAAATATTTTTAAAAATAGTAAGATTAGCAATATTAGAAAAAAGACATTTTAGTTTCAGAGTTACAGAAACTTTATTTGCATCGGTAAACGAATTGCAAGTATGACTAATGTGCATTGCTACCAAAATAGTAACTCGCCCTTGGGTTTACTCTTTGAACCGACATTGATACTGTCTCTCCCTATAATGAAAATTCTTCGTAACGAATGTACCCTGTCCATTTAGTTTCGTTTTAAAGAGTTTTAATAGCATGCGGGAGTTTGCCTACGTAATCTGTCTATTCATTAACGTTCATCATCAATATATTCGGATTTACGCCCATCTCTCCATCTTTTCCAGCCAGCAAACGACGACATTGCCGATCCACGGCAAATCGCGCGCCGTATCTCGACCGCGCCCTTGCGACCGCACACAATACGGCAGCGATCACGCCCACGGCCCTTCATTTACACGCAGACAATGAGTGACGCCAACAAAGTGAATGGCGCCTCGGCGGTAAACTGCTGACAGGGAGCTTCCCGGAACGGATAATCGTCGCCACGAAGCGCCTACGCACTGGACACGCGCGCGCACACACACACTACAATGCTATTCTAACCGAACATCCACGGGAACAATGCCATAATTTGTTTTCTTACGTTAAACAAAATTACAATAAGAAGGGCCGTCACAAAAGACGTATTGTTCTTCTTGATTTAAAAAAAAAGAAGTGTTTTGAACTATAAATCTATGAATAAGACGAGTCCACAAATGCCTCTAGAGGCAATCATCGATTCATAAGTATTTCATTACACCCGAATACATTTGTTTTACATTATATATTGAGTGATAAAATACTCCTCGGCGATCTGGGCTGCCGATATCGCTGGGGCGAATAAGTTTTAAGTTTCTCGGTTGGAAGTTTCGCTAGAATGTTCTAGTTGGATTGGACTAACCAACATGCGTCAACTTTCAAAATTCTTCCTTGTCTTGGAATAACCAACATGCGTTAGCTTTCAAAATTCTTCCTTTCGTACCATTCCTTTCGTATAGTTCCTATCAAATAGCATCGCAATTCTCTTTTTTCAGCGCAACCTGGTAGTTCTGGGGTTTGCACATTGCGCCCAAGTACCCACCTATCACTAATACAATGATGTGGGTGCGAATTTCGAGGAAGACATGAATGTTGCCCCTCGGGAGGCTCGCGAATTGCGTGCTACATTTCCGTGGTGCGATTCCCGGGTTCCATTCCCGGTAGGAACAAACACAGGTGTACCTTTTTAATACAATAATTTCAGCTTCTATAGCTGTGTGACGAAAGAAAAGCGCAGGCAGGTCGTGCGCTAAATACGGTGAAGGTAACTCGCCATGGTCGCCACATGTCTTCCTTACTCCAATCGTGGATAATAAATCAAATCAGGGTCTCGGCCTGGGAACATTGCTGGCTGGCAAAAGTCGGATTAATCCGAATCTAAAAAGCCAAATACATGCATTATATAGATGTGTCAGTTCACCAAGTAATATAAACGCACGTTTCTTGTGCCTCTAAATATCTACCTCCACTCTAAAATTATTACAATTAAGAATAAACGTTAGCAACGAGCGTAGTTGAAAAAATATCAGAAATGTTTACTCTCGTATAATAGAAACTATTCTCCATCGAAAAATTAGCTTTAGATTTGATATAATAGTCCGGCAGTGAAAATAATCAAACTCCCACTTCTCTCGCAAGTGGTGATGTGAAAGCTAAAGGAACGGATATTACCATCTATGACTCGGCTGTCTTCCCCTCACCCTTTTCCCTTCACCGGTAGAATACTTGATATGCCCGACGCAACGGGCCTATGAAACACTCTGGTGGCGAAATCTTGCACTCAAACTCTACTCCCTACCGCAAAACCGGTCTCAGCATCGATGGGCTCACGATCTTCGCTAACCGGGACGGTACTGTGACCGAGATGAACTTGGCATTACATCGGAGCGATGGTTTGGGGAGACGGTGAATGAAGGAGTCGTTGCCCCTGAAGTAAAAATTCACGTGGAAGGTGTGCCCTACAGACACTGGGAGGTGTAAAGGACGAAAATATGTTTGTCCGTGACAATAAATTGGGTCTTATTAATCAAATCTCTATTGCCTTAGTATTAACGATAATCAATGTTTAATTATTTATCAGTAATTTCTCATGACATTTTTGTTACAATGTCATGTTTCGCGAATGGATGAATTACCAACTTCAGACAAATTC
>BOPP01000027.1:10276290-10283790 GCA_017312745.1 Gryllus bimaculatus | reverse complement strand
TTCTCATTTCAACTGTTCCGTCTGGAGGGACAAGTTTTAGACTAACAAAAAATAATAAAATACGGAAAGAGCACAAAGAAAATCAGAAATGTCATGCGCCAGGACAATGGCAGATGAAGGAAAAAACTGAGCACTCTCAGTCAAAGGACACTCAGTCAAGACAATACAGGTCAGTAGCAGTACGTCTTTTCTGTGGCCTTCGCACCTCACCAGACATTTTCTTTTGTTTTTAGAACAAAATAAAGAAAATACTGCTGTCCTATCTCCCGCAACTTGCTTCTGTGATCAAGGTGAGAGAAAAACAATAATTCACTTTTGCAGCAAAAAAAATAAAGAATGAAAGAAAGAAAAAGGAACAACACAAAAAGGGCTCATAAGTGTTAGAAAACTGAAAAGGCTTTTTTTAAACCGTGATTATTTCCGTGAAATACTCATTCTCATTTATAAAGTGTGATTGGGCATGAGAACCGAAAAACCAAAGTATACTACTAAGGTAATACATGAGAGGATGCTTTAATCCCTATTACTTTATTGTATGTGTATTTTGTTTTTAAATTCTGTCCTGCAAACATTTTTGGAGCAGGAATGTGTTTGAATAATGAACGCTTTCTTTATTTTCATTTTTTGTTATGTTAAACTATTAAATTATTCAGTTTTTTTAATATAGCACTAATATAATATAATTAACAATCTGTAAGCAAACAGTTCTCACTTACGGTTAGACAGCTCTTTACACAGACAAGAATCTGTCCGTTAAACCTCCTAACTGTAAGTACGAGTAATGCAGTTACTGCATTCTTACGTAGGAAACACTATTACGTAATCAATAACATTTAGTCAAAGTGTTAAATTTTATTTTAAATTGACTACTCGAAATCTGATGATTCGTTGAAATAAGATAATATATTTTTTGTATGTGATATTTTTAGAATGTGTCAGTTTGGGGCAATAACCGTCAACTGACATATCTAATAGACTGTCAGGTTTTCAGATATCCAAAAAATATTTACATTATTGTTACATGAATTGTATAGTGCATATCACAACTTATCTAGAATTTGAGGTAGATGAAAACTATGAGTTTGCATAGAATTGTGGACCTATATAACCACCTTTATAGTGCGAGTAAGGGAGGACTGCAAGATTTAACTTCTTTAGATGCGCAGTTTTCAGTCATCTACAATTGTTGCGACAGAAAAAAGAATGTTCAGCAGACCATGTTTGCCAGAATAGATTCGTGCTGCCTGTTTCAGACTATAAGACTTTCAGTTATAAAATTAAAATATAATACCTCACCTTTTCTACCTTCGTTAGGTCATTTGTAAAGATTACTTGAGTCTGAGAATCCAAAATGGAACAACCCCATAGAAATAATGAATTGTCGTAACAATTCCACTCATGAAATTAAAACCAATAGGATTTAACTACACATACAAAATATCCTAATCAGGGCGGTGTATCTCAAAAAGTTTATCGCTTTTTCTATCCGATTTTTCTAAACGTTTCTCCTTACTGGCCAATCATAAACTGTGACTCATCTATTTTAGGAGGCGATATGCATTTATCACCATGTCCAAAAACAGCGTTTGCACTGTAACATAACCTCTCCGATTATAACATAGCTCTCAATTACTTTCAATATTTAGCGCATTTTGGAACTTTGTTGGACATAAATTCACTCGCGGAATAGTCCTATTAAATACCACTCGTGCTTTGGAAATTCAGTTAATCCCCCTCTCTGCTTCGCGAGCCGCGAATTTATCGACAATGTTCAAGCACTCGTGGTATTACCCGTGATAATTTCTCCCTTACGTCTATTAGGCTCCGTGCCTTCCTTTGTCATCTTGCACTTCCTTTCTTTTAATAGGCGAACGCATAGTGCCAGATGTCAAGGCATCGCCCAGAATGCGGCTGTAGGGAGCGCCAACGAAATCGGAAACTGGCCTTTGCGGGGCGTAGGGTAAACCGGTCGCGCGGTGTAAGCCAAGGGGTCGGGCGGCGGGGAGGAGCGCCGCTTGGGGCAGGTCGGGGCGAGCGCGAGTTTGGCCGGCGGTGCCCGCGGGCTGGGCGGCGGCTGCCGTGGAAGGGAAGGCGCGTGGCGGCGGCGGCGGCGGCGCGACGTCGCGTCGTGTGGGCCGGCCGGCGGCCGGCGTGAGCGCGGTGGCGGCGGTGCGGCGGATGGCGCGGTGGCGGCGGGTGGCGGCGGTTGGGCGGCGGTTGGCGGCGGTTGGCGCGGGCTGGCTCGGCGGGGGGGGGCGGGCGGCGGGGGCGCGGGCGGCGAAGTTGGCGGTGGCGGTGCCGCCCCGTCGCCAAGGCGATTGGACCGAGCCGCCGCCGCCTCCCGTACTCGCCGTGGCGCTCGGCCGCTGCCGCCGCAGCTTCTTCAAACGAGATGCGCTCGCCAAACCCTACCTCAATCCAATTTCGGGGACCCCGCCTCGACGCTCGATAACGACTCGGCCGCGCCGCCGTCGCGTCGGCGCGCCGCTCTGCTGCGGCCAAAGGGTACGTCCTTTACGCTCGGCCGAGTTGCCGCCGACACATCGTCGCGTAGAGCGTCACATTTTAGAACTGGGAGAGGTGGCTCAGAACATCAACTGATGTCACTGCAATGCGTCTCATCGGGAGATCCCAGGTTCGAGTTCCGATGGTGGCAGATTTTCGACACTAGTTTGATAGATCTTTTCTCTCCTACACTTTTTATCACATTTTCGTTCTGTACTCTGCATGAATACTTTACTTTCTTGATAATTCGCTACACCTACATCTCACTGGCTCATGTGGCTCAGGGCATCAACTGATGTCACTGCAGTGTTTCTGACCAAGAGGTCCAAATGTTGAAATCCCGACGATGGTAGAATTTTCGACACTATCTAGAAAGGTAAATCGGATTAAATCGCCTTTTGGGAAGAATACTAGCGACCGGCTGCGCCGATCGGTGGTTTTTCCATTGTTTCTCCGAATGTCTAAGTAGTACCCTAGAAAACGGGCCAGGTATCACGCGCGATCTTTCCTTCCTCTTCCTTGTCCTCACCCCTTATTTACACTTACATGATGCAGTACACTACCATTTAAGTCAGGAGACAAGTCCGGAGCCTACATCTTGTCCCGAGTGGAGCGGTGCCCCGCCGTAGTAGACACCTGGATGGGAAAATCCCGCAAGCCGGAATTTTTCCCATCTAGGTCCCCATCTCTACACTGCGTAGAATTTCGCCACCTCGACGAGGGGGTAGAACACCGTCACCTCCCGCGATAAAAAATACACATTACATTAACGGGACTAAAGACCATAGCAGTTGACGTACCTGAAAGCGCGTAATAATTAATCAATCAAGAAATCAATAAACCATCATCTCGAGAGTCTGGCTTCATCACTAATCATTCCACCGAGTATCATACCTCAGGGATTGCTATGTCTTTGAATAGAACCCGAATGAAAAATGAAGCGAAGACCCTAATAGCTAAAGAAGACGAATTGCAAATAGACAGCTACTGCCTATGTCCAAAAGTAATCAAACACGTTGCGTATTGTTTAGCACAATTATACTTGTAAGAAATCTCGCGGAAAGTTAGGCTGAATGATAACGCAAGGCATTCGAAACAAACCGTGACAAACTTGACGCTGTCAAAACTTAACAGGACATAAACACAACGTAGTTCTCGTAAGTAGAACATTCACCGATGAACGCTCAGGAAAAGGATTCATTGAAATGAGCATCCACTTTGGGAGAGAGCAGATACATCACCATTTACCAATTACTCATCCCACTCTCAATTGTGAACGGAGCCATGCAAACGAATCGTGACAGAATCCAACTTCCTCCTTCACACAATGGCTCTAGAAATCGAAGCGATGACACTACAACTCTGACCATTTATGTTTCTTGGTTTTATAAGAATAATATAGAGACAAAGAATATGATATTATAATCACTTAAGAAAAGGATATAAAACCCATCAACAATCACAAATATGCACAGTAGTAAAACTTAAGTATATTGATTGAATGGTTAATGGCACTAACGGCATTTCTGAGAATGAAATGACCATAGTCCAACCTGATAAAATAAAAAAAGGCACTGTAGATTTACATTGGATGGACAATGTGCAAAAATATATGACAAATACATAAGTAAATTAATTAATACTGTAAAATATAAGACAATCAGAAAGAAAAGAAATATGAATGTTGGTTGATGATGGTATTCACTCAATGATGAAAAATAGTTTTCTTATTGCCACATTTACTTTCACTGCTTAATTGTAGTAACTAATTCATTGTGTCGTGCTACATTACCGGAGATCAGACACTCCATCCTATTAGGGAATACATGAAACTCCTAATACGTACTATAAATAATTCGTACTTCGTAAAAGTCAATGAACTCGTAATATTTTGTTCACCCACGCCACCACGATTGCGAAAAATTCTGGAAAAAAAAACGACGGATTAGAAGCCCTCACTGAATAAAAAATCACGGCTTTCCAAAATCGTGTTCCTGATTATAGCGCGATACGACCTTCGAGAGTATTAATACTTCTGCGCTCGACTTCAGGCTACCGTACAACTCTTCTAGAAGTCAACACAAGGCATAGCGGAAAGACATATCGACGATAAAAATATGAAGAACTTAATAAGATAAAAATTAACTAGTGCAACGTATATTTTGCACGCACACACTCACACACATCTAGATACACACAAGCATGCATATTCATGTTATCATAAGACCAATTGAACAACCCTATTTAACACAATTCAACAAGCAGCGGTAATGACAAGTGTAGACGCCTTACAGTTCCATGATGATTAAGGTTCAAGCACGCTTCAACAGCTAAGGACACTGACGCTAGTGTAAAATTATTTTAAGAACAGTAGGCATTGAAGCAGTGCCAGACTAAAGCATGTTTAATACAAAGTAAATAGTGAGTAAAACTAAAAATGAATGAGTTCAATTATAAAAAAAAGAGTTCGGCAAAAAAGAGACAGATAAACACTTCAAAATCTCCAACTAAAAGCCAAATAATTTTCGTAATCCTCTTCTCTCAGATAAGGTTGTAAATGTCACTCTCGTGTAGGAAGTTAAAAAACTTGCTGAGAGAAGATTGGTCATTTCCCAGTACCTCTGTAAGAGAGCTAGTAAGGTACCTTACAGTACGAACATACACGAGCGTACAAGTAATTAGGAGGTCGCGGGTTCGACCCTGGCAAAGCGACAGACATTTACGTCATGGGCTTATCATCCCTGAGTTTGTGGGGCCTGCGGAATAGAATTTGCAGGCAGGCTGCTCTAATCAATGGTTTCCGTATTTCTCCTTTCAGTTTCAGGAATGCGGTTGCAGTTCCTCACAATATGGGCCATGGGTCGTTCGCGATCCTTCCTTCCCAATCCCGCGCCCGTTCCTACCATGAGAAGAGAGCCATAAGTCGATAAGCCATGGCCTCCTTCGAATGGCCACTCTCATAGATTCAAAATATATCTAACAAACGTTTGATCGCCGGAACGCTGCGACAAGCTATGCGACTTCCGAAGCAAATATTGTGCGTAAAAAAGTTATTAGCTATTTGCTTTACTTCTAATGTTATTGTGTTGTACATAGCATGACGTCATCTGCAACCTTTCTTTACCCTTTTCCTTGTAACCGCAATGCCTCTTTCTTGAGATTAATTCGAAATTTCATAGCTTAAGTTCAACAGCAAACGTTTCGTCACAGTCACTCTTAAGCGGTACAGACTTTTCATAAAACATTTACGCACATGTCTGTGGTGCATATTTTGTCGACAATTGTACTTAAAAAAGAATGACTTGTACATCGAGTACTGTAAAACGTTAGGAAATAATATAAATATTTCGTTAAAAAATAGTGGAAAATTTCATTATTTTTCGCCTTTTACAATGCACTGTACTTTAAAAAGTAACACGAAAGAGGTTTTCATTAGAAGTTTAAAACATTTTTTGGGATACGTCCTTTCACCACACGTTACATACTGCCTTTTAGAGTAATCTGTATGTACAAACTAGGATGCTTTCCATTTTCTATGTTTTTAATTGCATCTATCTCCTCCAAATCCCTTCAAATCACCGAAACGTAAACCCAGAGGAATTCTATAGTTCTTTACTTAATGCAGTAGTATTACCACCTGCAATTTCATAAACGGTCTGATTTTTCAAACATTGCAACATATCTTTTCCTCTTTAACAAAGATCCATATTTTTTCGTCCTCCTTACAAAACCATATTCCATATAAAACTTTTACGAAATAAAGAACCGGGAGAGGTGGTTCAGTGCATCAACTGATGTCATTCCAACGCCTTGGACCAGGAGCTCCTAGGGTCGAGTTACCGCCCGTAGCAAGTTTTCCGACACTAGCGTCTCAGCTAGATCGAATTCAGTCGCTGTCTGGAGGATAATTCTAGAGGCCGGCTGCTAATATCGGTAGTTTTCCGTGGTTGCGTAGCACCCTAACAAAGGGGCCACGGACCGTGCGCGATCCTTCCTCTTCCTTGTCCTATCCTCACCACTTACACACACACACACACTAACATGCACTACACTACCATACCATACCACCACCCTACGCCACGGGGGCAGTAGAGAGCTTAGAGCTTGTCCCGGCTGGGGCGGTGCCCCGCTGGACGGAGATATCTAATTGAGGGAAACCCCGCTAGCCAACGGTAGGTCGGCGCCGAATCTCACCATTCAGTGGGGAAAGATCTCCGCTACCTACCGCGACAAAACATACACTACATGACGTAGTTGATGCACCCAGAATCACTAATCAAAATAAAATTATACCAAAGGCCAAATATTCCAAGGCAATCAAAGCTTCCCCAACTCTGGACTAATTTTCATCATCATGAATGAAGAACACCAAAATTAACGCAAAATAGTTTTCAGCTAAAATGTTCTCGAACTTATTTTCTTTCCCAAAATCTTTCTTTCAAAAACGCTAGTTCAAGAGATACGAATGGGAAAAAAATCTTAGAAGAAATGCTTTCTACTTAAACTGCTCCTATGACACGATAGTCATGGTCCGTTTCCTCGGTCCGAAAGTACAGATCCGTTCCCGGGCCCCAGGTAGAAGGCTGCGACAACTTCGTGCCTAGCCGGCTGATCACCGCCAAAGGAGAGGTAAAAGTAGCTGCGGAATGCCTTCATGCAGTGCACGCGTGTTTACTACAGCGCGCGCGCAACGGCCGTAGAGCGAGGCGAGGCGGCGAGCCTCCCCCCTCCGGGCGCGCACGCGAAAACACTTCGTCCCACGCGTTGGACGCAGGCAGACGAGCTGCGATTGCACTGTAGGCGGAGGTGGCGGTGGCGGCAAGCGCGGCGGCGGTGGAAGCGGTGGCGAAGTCATTTGCGACGATGGCACAGGCGGTGCGATGGCGGAGACAGTGGCGATTTCGGAGGCAGGGGCCATGGCGGAGTCGGAGACTTAGTTCGAGGAGTTGGCGGTGATGGAGGCTGCGATGGAGGCTGCGATGGAGGCTGCGATGG
>BOPP01000027.1:10263193-10275679 GCA_017312745.1 Gryllus bimaculatus | reverse complement strand
ACGGCTGCGTCGATAGCGGTGGCTGCCTGCCTGCCTGCCTGCCTGGGCAGCAGCGCTGGCATGCAAGCGTACACACGAGACAATTCCTTGCGCCGCATGGGGCGCTCCACCGACGGCGCCGGAACGAGGCCGTGTCCGCCGACACCACCGCCCCCCTCCCACTGGCAGCGACGCAGAGAGCAACGTTGATACAGACCCAAGTGATGTTGTCCCCGCGAGATCACCGACGGTCAACTGCTCTACTAGTGCTAAAGACCAGAAAACGAACGTTCGCTGCTCCTATCCCACAATAACATCTAAATTTCCCACCATTGATTCCATAATTGCGGGGGAAACGACGGCAACGCTCGTGAATCACACATTGAGATGTGAGATACTCTTGGGGAACGAGGCACACATTGCAAAACTTTCCAGAGTTTCCGAAATGGCCTGACTCATTTGCGCCGAGGAGGATGCCGACGTTGGCTTTGTAAAGGGTGAAGTTGGGTTTGACAGGTACAAGCAGAAGCCTGACCTACTAGAGCAGCAGCTGAGAGAATACATTGTCTGATTAGATCGCACGATATTATTAAATTGCACACATTGATTTCCATACTTGCACAGGGAGGCGAAATGTGTGTTCTCTGATACCATGCCGATATAATAATTCGTATTGAATGGAATGTGCTATACGTGTTAGCATTAACTCACTCTTCACTTTCCTGTACTTCCAATAATGCACAAATAATAGAGAACTAGGGGAAAATAGTCGAAACTTCCTAACACTATTTCCGTGGAAAATCAAGTAAAGATGGCGGCGGCGGCTTGTCGAAAAACTGTGCATCTGTGCCGAACATCTGTGCATCACTTGCCGAACATCTGTGCATCACTTGCCGAACATCTGTGCATCACTTGCCGAACATCTGTGCATACAAGATTGCCAATCAATCAGGGACTGTCACACGTATAAATGCATTTCACTCCGATATATGCTATATCCCACTATATGTTCATTTACAAAAAATAATCATTTTCGTTTACTCTAATAGCACTGTTCGTTTGTAATATTTATTCCGAGATATCCTGTACCCTGAAATGAACGATCGTTTTTGAGCAATACAACGGCGAATGAATCAGAATGAATGCCTTTCAGACAATTTACCATATCCCTCAAAAATGTTTCATAAAACATTCTAGAATTTCTCAATATGCTATATTAAGATTCATATTCAATGTTATTTCGGCCGTTTGCGCGAATATCATGTCGCGCACTCTTTTTACAATTTTATTCATTATTTACAAAATACTCTCTCCAGTTTAGTTAAGTTAAATAAAACTATTTCTATGTGTAATACACGTAGCTGTACCAATTCATTATTTTACAGCTTTTCTCTGATTTTCAATGAACTTACTTGAAAAGTTCAAAAACATAACTAAGTTTTTATGGACATTTTTTCGGTACGATTTATCAAAACAGTAATTAATCAACAATGATATCAACCGTTTAATAAGGGCAACCGTCAAAAAACAACCTGGAACTGTCAATACCATGATGCTACCAGCTCTAAACACCAATGCACTTTCTTTAATTCTGTCAAAAAATTACGTACTTGGTTAATGTAGGAAAAAAGAAAATATACATCAACAATAATACATAATGCCCTATGGAAGCGACGGACTTACAACTTAATAATTTTGCGTAAAACAATAAAAAGTAACATGAGATTGATAAATGAAATTACAGATTTCAAATACATAATACCCATATGAAACTATTTTCTTTTATACATATTTTCTAATCAATTCGTGCTAGAGACTTTGCAGCATGTATTCAAAACGCAATTTAATCCATTTAATCATAAGTTCGGCAAGGGATCTGAGAACTCAAAAACACGTGCACAGCTTTCACTTCTCTCCGTAGTAGGTCACACGTTTTACGTTTTTGACTTTATATAAATTGTGCTTCACTAGTTTTGTTTCCAGAAAAAAGCAATTTCCGAAGACATTATATGGCAATTTTCTAAGGATGTATATTTTAATTGGAAAATCTAATACGGTTCATCGTGTGACTCAAGATGAACATTTACTTCTTCTCAACAACCAAACAATTTTTCCCCTGCCAGCATAACTCATGGTTTATTCTAGTTTATTTATCATTTGGAGTCCAATGCGAAGAAACTGTACCAGGTCCATGAAGTTAGAATCTCAACATGATTCCTGTTACGATATTCACGGTAATATTGATGATGACAGATGTGTTAATGCATAAAGCAAAGAATTTATCTACTTAGAACCCCTGCTGGATGGGGACCCCAAGAAAAGATTTAATAAAAGAGTGAAGTACTTTATAAAAATAAAAATATTTTATTTTTAAATTTTTAAACGGTTAAGGTTACATTTTAGTTTCATATTTTTTACCATTATATGACAAATATTTCAATATCCGTAGGGGTCCCATTGTTTGCTTATGCTTAGGACCCTTGTCGATGTAAATCCATCTCTGAATGATGACGACGGCGACGATGATAATGACAACAACGATGATGATATATGTGGGGCTTACGGACAATGAAGATGGAATAGATGATGCATAGACAAACAGGAGAAATCGAAGAAATCCCACGAAACTAGACCCGTACATGATTCGTCCGTCACCAATTTCCCGTAGAGCAACTGGAATTTTTAAGATCAGGCTCACAGATGGGAGGCAAGCGCTGTGAACAGTACACGTCCTTCTAGTAAGTACTGATAACCCACATCTCCGGGGATTTAGAAATTGATATGGAGCGTAACAATCAAGAAGATCACCCCCCAACTTGGTTGGAGCATAAAAACCATTTATTAGAGCCTGCACTAAATACCCATTAGAGAATACAAATTCGTAAAGGTACACATGACTATGTTGAGATCATTAGAAAACTTGTGACATCATGACAGTGGCTGCTCGTGCTGTTAAGGCTGGTATTATACAAAATAATAACATGAAATTGCGGCACAACCAGATGTCCAATCTGCCATCACATACAGCTATCGGCTCATGGTGCCGTGTTTTAGTGGTGAAGATGTCTGGACAAGTATATATCTCATTATTATTCTTTTGCGAATCCCCAAATGAGGACACAGGTCGTGACTAGAGTAATCTGCAAGTACAAGACCATCATTTCAACCCCAGCCCCACAAACTGAAATTTACTCTATGGGTCGCTTACGTTGTGAATGCGATTGTTAATTCCAATTCCTCTTCCGCAAAAGGTGGACGAATCGTTACGAAACGCGGATGCTACAGCCCTCGGCCAAAGAAATGTGCACAACTGAATCGTCCGGCCAGAACGTGAATGACGTTGCACTTTGTGGGGGCTTTCCGTCACGCGCCATCTTTCTTCCACCGTCTTCGTCTCCGCTACAAGCGCCCCATTCATGAATTTCTGTCAGGCATGACTACCACTTACACACGCTCGCCAGAGACTGCATGCGTGAACACGCAAATGCAGTATGCGTCCCGACGAGAGCTTTTGGTCGGGTGGTGATCGATAAAATTGCACGTAGTAAAAGAGGTAATTTTGATTAATTCTTTTGAATTTCCGGGCACGACAAAATGCTATGGTAATTAGTCCCATAAGTGTAGTACATTTTTTATCACGGCGGATGGTGGTAGTGTTCTTACCCCGCTAGATGGTGAGATAATTATTAATTAGGAGGTTAGAATGACAATTAATTTGGGTTGTCACTTTACACCTGCAAAACATGCAGGGAAGACCGGGGGTAGTGGCAACGTGTTTATTGACCAATCCAATAGAGCACAGCTCGTGATAGCTTACATGCTTTCAAACCTTTGCCTCAGTGTGTTCGACGAGTTGCTGTGGGAACCGTTGCTTTATTTGCTTATTTAGGAACGTTTTGTGTTTTACGCGTAGTGAAGTAAATATCTATGGGATTGTTGCAGTCAACCTCAGCAACAATAAATTTGAGGTATGTTTCACTACTTAGTATAATTGAAAATTTCAATTTTTAAGATAAAAGTTTATGTTTTTTGTTTATAAGATAAAATAATCTGAAATAAATCGCAAATTCATATTAGTATGTCTCGGGGCTAGTTGTGACAGGTTCACTACGTGCCCGAATACTGTTTCACAATTAAAATTTTAATTTCAGAAAATATAATGAGAAATAACCAGAAGCGAACTGATCAAAAAGAGCGAAAAATTTGTTCGAAAACAAAAGAGACGCTTTGGAAGTCAAATATGGAAGATCAAGTTTAAGAGTACCTTGCTGTTGAAATGTTTAGTGCGCCACAGGGTAGCCACTGTTACGGCTTCAATGAAAATGACATTTTGAACAGAGACCAAACTGGGGAAGGAACAGTACAAAAGCCCAGAAAAATAATTGCAGAAAAGGGTAAAAACGGGTTGTAATGACTTCAGCGGAAAGGGGCACTAATCTCACAAATTTCAGTTAACGCTATGTCATATTCAATCTCTCCAATGTTTGCAATTTAGCGTAAAGATTCTGAAGAACACTTAATTCGATGTGGTCCCATAGGTTGTTGTGGCACCGTAAAATCTAGTTGATGGATTACAGGTTCTGCCTTTCTATTATTTATGAAGTAAGTTTTGAAGAATGCGAGACGCTTACAAGTGTTGAATTTTAGTACTGCTGTTAATCACGCCTCCGTATTCATGTAGACGTTTGGGACTTATGAAAAGAGAGTGAGGTAGTTGTGGTGTCATTTCAATCACACACCAGTCACAGATTGCAGCCCCTAAGTGCGTCTCTATATGGGTCATTAAAAAATGTAGAAGAGTAAGAAAAGAAATAGAAGAAAAATAAAAGATCTACTATATCCATAAAAATTCAAAAGACAAATTTGACAGTTCAGAAGATGAAGTGTGTCTATGCCTTTTTTCTTTAGAACCTTTTTAAACATCGATGGATGGAGAGAACTGGGTGCAATGAAGAAATGGGCCCGTGTAAACTGTACTAAAAATGCAGTATATTATGTTTATATTCACTACCATTCAGATATTCAAAACAATGAAGATTATATAAAAGTTATTGTATAAATGAATCAGCATTGTACAGACATTTGTTATATTCGAATATAACAATATTCTAGTATATTTTACGTGTGTCACAACGAGACTTAGTCCAGTCACAATTTGCCCCGTAGAGAGGCACGTTGTGACAAAGTGCACTGCTTCATAAAATTGTTTATATATCATTAAAAACATCATGTATTTTTAAAACAATTATATGGAAATATATACAAAGAATCATTCTATTTGTTCCACTTATTTTAGGTTTTAAACTATGGTTCATTCACCATCAAAAATTAAATGAATAAAAACTGTCCCAACAAGCTCCAGTCTCCCCTAATCGAATTAAAATGGGCCGCTAAAACCAATAATATTGTACTAGAATCGACTCAGCCCTTCTGGTACAACAGACCAACTCTATGCAGTGAAATTAATCTCGGAGACAAACCAACCATAAAAATTGCATTTGAGAAAAACAAATATCACACTTTATGAACTTAATTTCGTCTGAGCAAAGCGGTTCACAAAGCTTCCACATTAAACCTGGCAGTTCACATTAAACCTTACTAAAAAAAACACTCGGTAGTGAGCTGGCACGATACACCATGAACTCGATACCCTCACAATCTCCTAGCAAAAACGTATACCTTTCACCGTCTTAAATTTCTCCACCCTCAACCCCTATTTGGAACCCTTTTATGTCCCCCTCTGAACCGAAGACCTATTCTCAGTACCAATTACTCCAACCTGATGCCTCAATTTCCACACAACTTATATTGTCTGGAACTTGTTACCACCCTCGACAACGCTCTCTCAGTAAAAATGAAGTAAATAAAATGCACCATAACGTTCAATCTCTTTCAAATAAAACGAAATAAATCAAATACATTTTCTTTACTTCACAGAATATTAATTACAGAACATTAGTTAGTAATGAATTTATTATTTTGCAAATTCCAAACTTTTATCACGCAGGCGATTATTCTCCATAACTCACAACTGTTAGACATATTTTCCACAACCATGGGAATTGTAAAACGTTCGCCCTCTCACTAATTTTCAAAGTCTTTCCTCACCTAATAATTTCTGGCATCACTGCCAACTCAGATGAAAATCCTGGGAAAATTTGCACACAGGTAAATCTATTCGTGCTTAGCTGACAATGTGTTGAAATCATACCAGTCAGGTTTCAGGCCAAGTAGAAGTAAGAAAACCGGAATATCTGGTAACCGAAGACTTGAGAAAAGCCTTTAATGACGTGGATATATTATTATCTATCTATTAACGCGGCTAGATTTCAGTAAAGCTTAGGATTTGATGGATCATGACTTATTACTAAGAGCAAGATTTTAAACTTTTCATTATTCTGTACGCTGTGAGTTCTCTCATGAACCGTCAGCTATTGATTAGTTTCGGAGAACACTCACTGAGAGAAACTATGACAAAAGGTGTCCCCCAGAGAAGTGACAACGACCCATGGTTTTTCTTAATATTTATTAACTATTCTCAGTTTCTGTGAACATATGTGTACTGATGAATCTTGACAAAAAGTATATAGATGACACACTACGCCACTACACCATTATACTCACACAGTTTGTAATGACAAACTAATAAATATATTATATATAAAAGGTTTTTCGCATTCTCTTACGAGGCAAACTCTTAGGAGTTTTGAAGGAACGGGAGTTGAAGCAATGAAATCATTTTCTTCATACTCGAAATGTCTTGGGTTTACATCACCGGATTTTGAGATATTCTAATGTATCTTACTCATGAAATGTCACTGAAATGCCTGAAGTCTAGTAGTTGTGTAAATTTGTCTGGTGTCAATTTTTCTGACGCTAGAACTACATCAAAAAAAGTATAAATACTTCCTCGCTGTATGAGTATTAGTGTAAGACGTATTTTTCAACAATTATGTAAATATTCGTCATTTCAACGTACTCGAAGTAGCACCACTTCTCTTTTTTCGACGTCAACATGAAACTCGCATTACCATTAAATGAGGGGAGCGACACCTTGATTATCGGGAAGCCTAATTGTGTATGTCACTTTAAGATTAATGACGAAGCACATTATAAGAGAATGGAACACAATTTCAGTAGTGGAGTATTCGTTCACTACTCAAGACGCCTTTAGTACCGCACAACACATTCAGAGACACTCAGAAAATTATATAATATTAGAGTAATTCATTTTCTAACTCAATTAACCAGCAAACACCTGCCTGCTTTTTTCAATGGTGTTAGAATTTTATGTTAGAAACCATATCACACAATGTTCATTTTAACCCTGGAAAATTAAATACTTCACATTAGTACTTTGAGTTTTAAACTCGTTCGCTTACCCACATCTTATGTTGTTTACGAGTATTTGTTTCGATCTAAATGAGTTTCTTTTACAAAGGTTGACAAAACAATTTCAAGCTGAAAATTCAGCGGAACCATGCCGAATGATCCTATGAGTATTCACAAAAATGCTGGCTAAACTGAAAACTGCATTGCACGCATTATATGCGTGGTAATCTTTTCGTTTCTAACCTAGTAAATTTATTTAAAATTATTTTATTATTATTTAACCTAATTTAGTATGACCTTTTATTAACCAATATTATTATAACCCTAATAAATAAATTGCGAAATTTTGAAATTAACCATCAAATGAAGGAATGTAATAGGTCTCAAGCAATATTAGGACTTTCACTCCTAATTTAACGTAAGGATTCAGTTTAATCAATTCTTTTTCTCGAATTTCAGTCATATGCATGATAAATGATCCCGAGCCTTGACACGTTGACATTGTTTGAGTGTTGTATGCACACGTACATGCGAGTGCATGAGTGTGCGTGAGAATGCATGCGTGTGCATACACATGTGTTTACTCTGGGTCTCAGTTTGACGAAAGCAAAAGGTTAAATTCATTCCCCTTGAATTTCAAAGGCCAAACTTTGTGATAAATGATACCTTTGTCGTGTGATCCATTCACGTTGTTTTTAGGCAACCTAAGAGAATTCAGAGGGTTCTATAGTAATATCAACCATTCTTTGATTCTGGTAGCTAAGCCGATAACTTCAGAAAACTAATTTTTTAGTGAAGTAATATATCTTGCAATCATGTGACTCTAATTATCCTTTTCCGTGAATAAATAAACAACAAACGTTAATCAACGATTTAAATCTTTGTCATAACCTCACTAATGAAACATCTCGAATTATCTTGTTAATGTTCATGATTTTCTAACTTTGTCCGTTTCTCAGCAACCAGAAGGAAACTTAACTTTTCTTATGCAAATGTGGATTATGTTTACGGGAATCCATTGGCACACGTATCTCATTTTCAGTAAAACCTTGACTTATCAGTTTATTTATCCAGGTTCAAAGAATTCTAACATCGTCAAAAATATTATTTTTTTTACATTCTCCGGAAATGTGCCGCACCACTAGCACAAACGCCGTGTTTCGCCCTAAAAGTTCCGAGGTGCTGTACGAAGTGCAAGCGCGTGCCGTCTGCAGAAGTTGCTGCGCCGCGAGCGGTCCGCAAAGCGACTGGGTTAGCAGAGGGGAGAGACTGCGGAATAACCAAGACTGCGTAATACAGGAGAATGTCAGGGTCTCCTGTTTACAGCGCAGGAAATGGTCCTCTGCGATAATTAATTTACTCTCTGCAATTCCAATGGTAATTGCCTGCCTTCACAGCGCGAGGCCTGCTCTTCCGCCCAAACATGCCCATTTCTTTGTCACGTTAATGTGATATGACGGTGATAAGGAAATGAATGCCTTATTTCAGCGTTACTAAACAATGTTAGTCATTTGTGTATTGTTGAGTTGTAGTCGACATGAAGGTATAAATAATAGAAACCCTGCGACAGACAGTTTTCATGTCGGTATAAAAATACTTACATTGCAAATAGGACGTTCAAAAATTATTATTTGAGTTTATTAAAGTAATGGGTTAATTTACAAGTGGTTTAATTTAAGTAATCTTACATCACGTGACCGATGGGCTTCCCAACACACATGAAACAATTTTGAGACAATTTACAACAAAATAGATTACAACGAAATATATATTAATCAATAACGAAATATATTAATCAATAACGAAATATATTAATCAATAACGAAATATATTAATCAATAGCGAAATATATTAATCAATAGCGAAATATATTAATCAACAACGAAATATATTAATCAATAACGAAATATATTAATCAATAACAAAATATATTAATCAATAACGAAATATATTAATCAATAACCAAAAAATGAGTTTTTCACGTTGTCATGAATTAAATAGTAATTAGGTAACGTTATAAATTTCACATTCAAATATATTTATGATATAACAATGCAAAAAAAACGGAAAGTGGGAGACACAATTTCATATCCTTTCGTAGGTAAGCAGTCAGTTCATATTTGATACATGAAATCTAAATACCACTAACAGAAAATGAAAACTGAAAAGAAAAAAATAGCCTGAGCGACTTGAATCGAAGTTCAGTGCGAAAATGAGCCCTTAACTGGATCGCAATTTTAGTTGATTTTTTTATCAATTAGGATAGACAAAACTAACACAAAAAAGTCAATATTCTTTAAATGTAGACTTTATGTGCAAAAATGAAAATTGTTTGGAACCACTGCAACATTTTCAGGATTGACAGCAGATACAGTAATTGGGATATCCAATTCTTTACTAAAATACCTGTTTTTAACGTTCTTTTACGTTTAATAACCGTGCAGTTAAAATCAAAAATTTACAACAAAGTTCCAAAATCTAAGAAAAACAAAACCACAGATTAACACACGTTTACACTCCGTTATTGACCAATTCCTCCCAAGACTTGAAAAGAATGCATTGTATACATTCCAGCTTGTTGAGCTCATACGTAAACACCTAATTACCATGACAGCCTGGAGAAAACTGTTACAATACACATTTTGAAGAGTCGTCACCTCTCCTCTCGTGCCAAGAAAAAATGCAGTAGAAAAAACTGAATGGCAACTTGGTTGCTCCATCACAAGGTTATCCATTAGCACATGTTCTACGGGAGGCCTTGCAGAAGGTGGACCAGTACCGCTTTTCAAATAGCTCGATTCACGTGGATGCATTAATGAGAAGGCGTTGCCGCCAATATTACGTGCGCGAGTTTATTTTTGTGTTTTCATCTGAAACGTTTTCAACGGATAATTATCAACGGATTTTCAACAAATTCAACAGAGATTTGAGGGACAGTAATGGGAAGAAATATGGACTTGATAGAACAATACGACAAACCCCTGTTGGAAAAGGAAACGATGACTGCAACATACTTCATGAAAAATGTGTGTATTCATTAATACGTTCTTAGTACCGGGGAGAAGTGTAATATATCCCAAGTAGTGTAAACTTTGGAATTGACCATATCATGTATGTTGAAGTTATAGTTTGATATCGTATGATATTTAGCGAGTTTTTCAACTAAATAAATTTGTTGGAAATGAAAGAAACAATATGAAATCCGTGGAAGAGCGGTATACGTGAAATAAAACTGCACTGTGATAACTGATAAAATTTTCAGACGTCATTGTAATGATTACAATTTGAGAATAAATATATTTAGTGGATAATGCAGTTCACTACTTTTTTCAAACACGATTCTGATGTTTTTATATTTTTTAGCTTATCTCTTCAGACATGTAGATGTTCGTTATACGTGTATGTTATCTGAACTCCAGAACTCTGAGATTTCCATACTAACTAGAGACACACCCACATTTGAAGGCAACATTTCCTTGTGTAACAGCTGTACCATATACGACATTTGAGAATTGTAACGAAGGGTAACATTCACAATATTATCTGGAATTAGAATTAAAATCTAAATATTTTGCATCATTTAAATATTCCCTGAGAATATATATTTAAGACAGGAATTTTGAAAATGTATTTGGCATTTTAGGATAGTATTAATCCTACTTTTACCAGCTAGCTGCGATCCCAAGTCTGGGCCATTTTTTATTTATTATCCACGCCTGGGAGTAAAGGAGACATGTGGTGATCTTGAAGTAATCTCATCACCGTACCTAGCTTATTTGGCTGGCGTGAGCTTCTTTCGTCAGCCATTTGCAGAAACAGACCATTTCAATTAGAAAGCTAGAATTTTATTTATGCCCAGGCCGAGAACCAAACCTGGGACGGCTTCACAGAAAACTAACGAGCCACCAGAGGCGCGATTGCGAATTTATATGAAAACGAGTACTGCCATATTGAAAAATGTATTAAAACATTGAAAGGATTACATGATATGACATGCATTTTTATGGTATGAGTATCAGGTCATAAATTCTCATCAGTAAAATGTATATTTAATAGTTAATAATACATTGCTCTATTTCTTACGAATCTATATAATTTTAATCACAGATCCGAGAACTCTCTGCAAGTAAAATTCTGCTTTTTAGGAGGTGCTAATCATTGCGGGGACGACCAATAAAAACGCGAAACAATCAGAACATTTCAAGAATGGAAACATACGGCAGAATATCGGGACAAGCGCCACTGAAATAATTGGGATTAAAAGACTGAAAAAATCAGATGAAGCTGCATTCACTTAACCGGTAAGACCTTCGCCGCTAAGAAATAAACCGCAAAGAAATAAAAAGTATGTAGTAAATTTCTTCCTCAAACGCGTTTTGTAGTCAGAATCCACGTTTTGTGGGTTCTTGAAATGGAGAAATCGATTGTCCGCATAACGTCGTCCCGACCTCCCGCCTCTACGACTGTCTGGTCGCTATTACCTCCCCGTCCGTCTGTTTCAAAAGACCGAACACAATTGGGGCCGATACCACTTACGACAAAGCCGTTTTTCAAAACTGCAAAAAATAAACACGACAGAAGAATATTGAAGGGAGGTTTTTATCTTCAGTGATATCTGTAAAAACAAAACCTCTTTAAAAAAGGCAGTGTATATTTTTTATGGAAATATCGAGTAGATATTTTGCAATCTCTGCTTGAAGTTAATCCAATTTATAAACACAATATTGCAGTTACTGGCATTGACGTCATTGCACAAGAAACCGATGAATTGGATGGAAGTACAAATACTAATGCTAATAACATGTTTTTAAAACTTTATTTGATTTCTTTTATGGAGATATTGGAGACAGTATTGGGAGTGGACGAGACAAGTGGTGGTTGCGACGTGGCCAGACGGAACAGACAGAATAGACAAGATACGATAGTACGAGGCAAAGCGGCATAACGAGGGACGGGAAGTGGGCCTGACGGACCAACAACTGACCGTATTTCAAGCAGGCAAAATGTGCAGGATGGATGTGACAGATGGGTCATGGGGTGAATGGTGTAACGAGTAGGTGAGTTCGACAAGCGAGCAGGAGAGCGAGCGAGCGAGCGAGCAAGCGAGCTGGCGGGAAGACGGGAAAGCAAGCCAGAGGGCAAGCCAGAGGGCAAGCCAGAGGGCAAGCCAGAGGG
>BOPP01000027.1:10234556-10262060 GCA_017312745.1 Gryllus bimaculatus | reverse complement strand
CAATGTTCGCCCGCCCGCTACGCGCAGCCCGCGCAGCCACCCGCGCGACGTCGCGTCGCGGCTCACACAGCTGCTTCGCTTTGGAGACTGCAATTCTTCCCTCCGCAGGGAGAAATGATCCTAAACGATCTGCAGAAAGCATTATTGCATTTTTTTCAGGAAAAAACCTTCAAAAATTAAATTTGACACATTAAATATCAGAGCAATCAGTTTTCATTATTCTTTTTCTAATTGTGGATGTGGATTATAATCCACACGTACAACATGTAGACTTTGCGTGTTCCGAACTCTAAACAGACAATCAATGTGTCAGAAGGCTCGATGATCACTGGAACTGGGTGAACAGACATTTCCATATTTTCTGGAGATGCGTTCTTTTTCTTTATATTCCGAAGTGTGGAAAATTGTAACTCAAGCACTTCGAAATTAATAGTCTCGGTCAGTAACGCTCTTCGGCGCAAGAGACTTCGAACTCCGTAGGGAAGAGGATCCCCGTGCCTGAAGAGCGTTAGCGGCGGCGGCGGCGGTCCAGCGCGCCGCAGGGCGCAGGGGGGGGGGTAGGCGGCGCGGTGCGGCGACGACGGCTGGGCGCGGCGCGGGTGGACGACCGCAAGGCTTCGCCGAGGCCGCTTCGCCGCGCCGCACCGCGACACGCCGGCCAAGAGCCTGCCGAGCGCCGCCCGGGCCTGCCGCCCGCGTTCACACAGCAACCCTTGGTTTCCCTCTGGCTCAAGGGCGGATCCAGTCGATCATTCTGGGAGGGGGGTATCGTACATTTTTTAAAAAAATAGACCATATTTGTTTTTATATTGTATACTATTAATATACTGTAGATACAATACAATAGTATTGTTTAAATAATTAGTACATAATTCGAACATAAATATTTAAATCAATTTTGCGAAATAAAGGAATGTAAAGCATTTGGGAGGGGGCGTGACCCCATGTCCTCTCCGCCCTGGATTCGCCAGTGCTCTGCAGCTTCAATACCTGCGCACATTCGCGCGCTGCGGGGTGTTGGTGGAGAAATAGTTACTTCGTACGATCTAACGTAAACTAAGGTACATTTAATAAAAGCCAAAAAGCTCATTTGCCGTTAAAAAAGGTTGTATTACATGACAGCGAATATGTCATTCGATTTCGTTGAAAACGTTCGTTGCTACCTGAAATAATAACGCAACTTGATATAGTAGAAGAGCGCGTGTAGGGATTCCACGTTTCACACACGTTTTTAAACGTTCTTTGACGTTAAAATATAAATAAAATACATAAAAACAAATAAACACCATCATCGGCTACTAACTGATGAGGGGATGCAGGGTGTGTCACCCCTTGTGACTTTGATGGTCCATACTAGAAAAGTAGTAATTAGCCCAGCCAAAGAAACAGTAACATTATTTTTATTATGCTTAACATAATTTACACTTGGAAATATTCAAATCAAGCCGCACCGCAAAACATTTACCGTTTATTTAAGTTTTGATAATCTCGTCTCGACAAAACTGCGATCGCACAATACGTCACATTGCAATAACAGTCATCCATGGCCACCGCACGGTTGGCAAAGTATTAATATTTCGCTGGAAAAATAATTGGGAATTCAATATGCGAGTGAAATCGCTTTTCTCTTGTATTTTCTATCGAAAATTGTAACAACCATAATTGTAAAATCTACAACTATAACATTTCAAAATTATGGTTGTCATGGTGTAACATTTGAATGACCGAAATTCTAAATTTAATGATTTATTCAAGACGTCTCTTTGCTCATTTATCCCAATTTACATTATCCTATTTTAGTATAATATATGGTTGTCAGGATAACATAACATAAATCCTAACACCTAGATAACATAAATCCCAAATTTAAATTTGTATACTAACGATTCTCATTTTCAGATCTCTTTCTTCATTAGTCAGAACAAATTCTTCAGTTATGATTTGTATGCGAGCAGACGCATACCATTCATAAACGCTAAATATTCTGCAGGCGAATTTCTTTTTTGGCAAAACATAAGGTACATTAGGTAGATAATCCCTTATTCGTTTAGAGTCAGGACGCCTTCCGATTTTCCAACTGGCATGAATAGACACCTAAGGGACCATCCGGAGCCTCCATGGTAACCCAAAGACGTGCTCCTTGTGACCATCTACCCAATGGAGAGTACACATTACTCCTCTAACCGCACGACGTGGAGGCCTACGGCGCTATTTCGGTCCTGTATTCAGCCTACATAATTGCACTTCCAAGCCCGTGGATCCATCAAGGAGCTTGCATCTTTTCACGGGATTAAAGAGCTCAGTACGCACAAACCATTAACACACCAGGTATCGATAACGCTTAAGGCTAAGAGTCGTAGATGGATTAATGTTTAGAGATGTACACAAAGATGTGGGAATGACTCGCATTAAAAAACACCTCCAAACTATCTTATATTTCCTTTTCAGAGAATTTGAAGGGCTTTAATTCAAAGACATTTTTGAGAGTGAATATACAATTAAACATTTCATATTTTATTCATATCTATTTTATTTGGTTGATTATTATCGTAGGGAGAAAAAAGAGATAATAATTATGAACTCATTACTTGTGGATTTTGGTTGCTGCCCACTGTGGCGGAGCTGTCGCCGCAGCCTAACGGGCCTCCCACCTAACGCAACCTCTGCACACCTCCGTCGCCGCGTCGCCGAATTCCACCGCCACTGCGTGACCATGAGCGGCGAGGAGGTTGCCGGCGAAGTTTCGTCTCCGAACACCGTTTTCTCTTTCTCCCCTCCTTCCCGAATACTTACTGTACAGTTTTTTTTTCTTTTTTTCATTTTTAATTAGATCCCTCTCGTAAAAAAATCTGCATTTTTGCTACGATCCGCTACCCGAATAAAATGAAATGAAGTTGTTGAACGTAAAATATAGCCAGCGTGGAAACTCCACTGACATATGAGCTTTGGAACGTTTTCGATTAAGCAATTTAGCTGAGTTGCATAAAAATGAAAATTCAGGACCGACAATGAGCATAATTTTTCACTAATCACAGGACATGGCCGATAGATGGCAGGAGCGGAAAATAATCACATCACTCAAACTACAATTTTGAGAGTTAGCGTTTATGCGCAAGCGCCTTAAATGTTTTGGCGATGTTGATGTCTCGTTGTCTAATTTCAGGCTCAGTTCAATGAGCAGAGAGTATTCTAAGCACGTTCAAGACGCCCACCAAATTTGTCTTCAGGGCTTAAGATATTGGCAACGGTACACGTGACCAACAGTGGTACGGAAGTTCTCGGCGGAATTTTCTCTTTGATCACCTTTTCTCCCTTCGTTGTTACCCGAATATTTTCTGTATATTTTTTAAAAGAAAAAAAACTTCATTCTTACTGGAATTCCTCGTACCGTCAGAACACGAGTCCTATGACCTTCCGGTCAGAGTCACTGCACCGGTTGCAAGATCTATCACACTCCATGATAAGAGGTAAAAATAAATCACAGGCATATCATCACCAAGTCCTTAGGTTCTGAGCAGATCCTGAGAAGCGAAGAGCGTCAGGGCAGAACCTGAGAAAAAAATGTGCGCTCTATCATTTGAGTTGTTGGCTTTGACTGCACTGCTCCGCGACAAGTCAAGCAGACTACAGATTGACTGCGTCTGTTGGGCACATTTACAATGAAGACGTTTCGGCGTGAAATCTCAGAAAATGTACAAATGTTTATGAAACGCATATTTGTGCACTCTAAGGAAATAGTTTTATGATGCACCATAGTTCAAGTTGATGGTAAGCCTGAACAAGTATTACAACGCTGGATCTCACCATTCAGGAATAAAAACATTTTCAGGGATAAAAAATATTCACTACACTAACGAAATTAATAGACATAGCAGTTGACAATTTCTTTACTTCATTACTTTATTCAGAATTGCTTGATTGTAACAGACTCAATCCGACTTTGCCATTCAATCCGTAAAACTTCAAATCGCTTCAAACGCAAAACCATAATATACTACATATTATTTTAACTATAACTTCACTTTTGTAATCCCTGAACACGAAATTCCCGCTCCAGAAAGATGTGTATTTATTCTAATTAGTCCTTGACAAGTTTCAAACAACGTACGCCAATGTTTCTAAATCTATTTGTCCTTGCAGCTTCCCCATTACATAAATGTGATGTCCTAATTTCAACCATTCGAGTTGACATTCATACTCAACACGGTATTTTAATCTGAAATATTTAAATTTAAAACATTTATGCCGAAAACGCTTTCTACGAAGTGGATGTGTCTTTCACTAGGAACAATGGAAAGATGCAGACAGCGTGTAATACTTTTTTGGTTTGTGTTGTCAAAATGAGAAAAAACGCCACGCCTGCTTGCAGATCAATTTCTTTACAGAAAGAAATAAGAGTGTGTTTCGTAATAATGCATTAACATTTTGCCCAAGGTATTTCAGCATGTTTCCGACTTCTCACCTCGATAGCTCGTCAAGGTGAATTTTTTGCTAGTCTTCTCCAATGCCTCAAATGACAAATGATTCAGAAACACTCGCTCTTCTTTATGCTTTATGCATATTTTAAAGGTCAATTTCACAGATAATTTATAAAGACTTATGCGCAAGTTATTGTATGCATTTTAAAATCGCAGGCCATGTCATCTTTCACAATACTTGCACTTTCTTCTACATTGGCTCGAGACATTATCAAGACACCACAAGACAAGTACAAGTTGTTTTACTATGAGTATCAGCAGCACAACGCCATAGAAATTATCTTGTAACTCTTGCACACCATGAATATTTTAATATATTTTTCCAAATTACACCACTGAACTGTTGATCGTTTTAATAATGTTCAATTTTACGACGTATACTGCCTAATTCTATTTTAACTGCAGTTGCATTATTATATAAAGTCGTAGGCTTCCGCGGCCAGAGTCATGTGTGTGATCTGGGCTGTCCGGGTGACGCCACGTCGAAGGCTGTATTGCCGACGTTTCGACCACCTTGTCGTGGTCTTCCTCAGGGCTGGTATGCGGCACACCAGCCCTGAGAAAAACCACGACAAGATGGTCGAAACGTCGACAACACAGCCTTCGACGCGGCGTCACCCGGACAGCCCAGATCATTGCATTATTAAAATTTCATTGTGAAGCCTCCGTAAATTAGCGCGTTTTTGTTCCTTGATAAAAATGTTTTAGAGGGATGCGCAAGGCAAGTTCTTAAAGTAGCGCAGAGCCTGTAATTTTCAATGAAAATGTGATTAAAATAAATAGATGCCAAAGGTAGATGTCCACAATAATTTAAAAGGAATTCTGGATCAGTGAGCGATCGCAGAAGAAATTTGCATCCGGCATCCGCTTTCGCTTCCACACAGCAATTGCTGAGACTGACTTTTGGTTTGCACCTTCTTGAACAACCCCTTCATATTTTGAAGTAAAATATGAACTGGGAAATCATTCAAACGGCCACTTCGATTACGATGTCACGTTTGATAACGGCCTTTTTTTGTGTAACGAAGTGTCTCATCTCTCAGGGGGATTACTTTGTGTTTTGGATGATTTCAATAAATATCTCTTAATGAAACAGCGAAGCGATCGTTCCCATTTCACATCATTCATACAGTTTGCTTACTCGTACATTCCTTCCGTGGAAATCAATTAAGGGTTCACAGAGCATGCCGCGTCCGTTAATCCGTTCTAAAGATTGTTACCCCTTCTTGAGACGGTTCAATAGTAACGTTTCTACGTTTTCTATGGTATGAACCGCATCGTTAAGTCTAATTTGCTTGTTAGATTCGGTAAAGAAGGGAAGGGCGTTTCTCGGCTACGAGAATGACTGACAAGTCAAGCGAATGTTGTGATATTAGCCAACAAGAGGAAATTGATTCGAAAAATGTAAATTGTATTTTGTCATTTATTATAAAACAAAATGTTAGAGAGAACATCCTTCATTTCATAGCAATTAGTATTACTAGATTTCATTTATAATTTCAGTAATCTCAACCTCTATGAAGTGGCCATCGAAACGGTCAATTTTTGACGGAACCATTGGTGACTGCGTAAGTTAGGTTTCACGGTGTATACTACATATATTTTGTATTCACGCCTCTTCTGGATCCCCCAAATTTGTTTGTCGCGTTCTGGCCATCTTCAAACACAGTGCTTTCCCAAGATCCCAGATGACGTCAAAATGTGCTGCTGGTGCTTCATTGAGGAACTTTCTTCATTGCCCAGCAACATATTACAATTCATTTCAAAGTATTGTTGAAGATCAATGTTGTATTGTCTGACTCAATTGATTTATGACTAAGTACGCAGTCGGAACCCGACAGTTCAAAATTGGGTCCATTCCATGGTAGGCATCATTTACGAGGACTGGAGACACTGCCAAGAGTGTCACACATCGTAACACACTGCCTTTAGTTGGAAATTTGACTAAGGAGATGGCACATGTTCCTCTGACTTCTGAATGCTAGCAGATCTTTAGATGGGCTTTCATACGCACGTATGCATGGGACACATAAGTGACTATACATACTACAGCCTTGTTATTGCATAAATATTGAAACAACTTTTTTTAATGGAACGTTACACATTTATTTTGCCCATGATAACTTGCTGGAAGTGACAAGTTCATAAGCATGCTTTATTACGTGACTATGTTTTTGAGAATTATAGAGTTTTTAAGACGAGAACACGATATGATTCACGCATCCGCCGCGTGAATCCGAGATGACACGTTCTTAGGCCATTCTGTTCCTTGAGTTCTTTCTGTTCCTTCCTGATACTTAGGTATTATTCTATTAACATACATTCTACAGTGTGCATTAGTATTTCTGTGTTTATTCATGCTAATTATATATGTTCGTTCATTTACATCTGTGTTGTGCCCCTGAAAATGGGATAAATTAGTCCCGAAACACGAGTACGGCTGCGTATTCTTTATATTAAAATTTACATTGTAGTATACTTTGTGGCTGATACCTCCTCAATCCTGAATTAATAATCATGGATTACATTATCTCTGCCGCCACTAGAGAATTCACTCTTCCGTTGCGTTGGCCCAGCAATGGAAAAGCCAGCTACGCATAGACGATTTGTGTGAGGAGCGCGTCCGACGGGGGAGGCCGCGGCGCGGGCGACACGCTTCCAAACTACTCCAAAAGCCAAGATCGACATTAATACATTAAAAAAACAATGAATCCAGTCATATTTATAAACATTTATTTATAGACGTTTCGATCTCCAAATGTGGGATCTTCTGTATGTAACATATCTGTAACTATTTAAGGTTAACACCTCACCTACAACTTTGTCTAGATGAGAATGAAAAATTCCACATAACACGATAAGTATTAACCCACAAGAGTAAAATACCTTTTGAGATTGGTATGTACATTGTTCTAGCGGGGGAAAACCCAAAGGAAGCACCATTATATATGCCTGTAAGGGTGTGTAAGTCAGGACGAGGATAGGATAAGGGAGTGCGGTCCGCGTCTCGTTTGTTAGAGTACTGGTCCGGCATTCGCCTAGTATTGATTGGAGAAACCACAGAAATCTACCGATGAGAGTAGCCGGCCACTACAATTCACCTTTGAACAGTGACTAAATTCGATCTAGGAACCTAGCTAGTCCTGAAAATCCTGCCACCGTCGGGATTCGAACCTAGGCCATCCCGGTTAGCGGCACTGCAGTGACATCACTTGCTGCCCTGATCCACCTCTCCCGGTCTCGTGTTCTCTCGTCTTCCCCTGTTAACATATCTGTACTAACAGCGCTCTTTTGTGTTCCCTCCGTTGTGCATCCTTCCTTTTGTGCCCGCTCTCCCCCGTTTCCCCACGCTCCCGCGTTCTCCCCGCGTACCCCGTCCTCCCCGCGCGCACCCAGCCTCGCGCCGCCCCGCTAGTGCGTTGACTGCCAAGAAATAATACGGCTCGAATACACCACGCGCACGACTCGCAACCATTGAGAGCTTGACAATAATTTATTAACACAATGAATAACATGATGAGGTTAGCGTGGAACGTTGAAATGAAATTATTCAACGAATTAACAGGTGAGCGCTGGACTGATTCGAGATGTGGTTACCACAAATCGATTGTGATGTAGCGGAGGCTCGTCCGGGGTAGCCGCGCGCGGGGCGGCGGGAAGGTGGTGCGGCATGCAGGGACGGCTTGAGGGGCGGGCGTGAAGGTGGTGAGATGGGACTGGGTAGTGCGAGCGAGGACCGGTCGGAGTGAGGCTGGCGGATTCGGGCGGCGGAGAGTGGACGTGCCGTTACAGGGTCGTCGGGGTGGCGAGCGTGAGGAGAGAGGGCGTGAGGTGAGTGGGGGCGTGGAGAGGGCATGATGGGGCGGCGTCGCCGCGCGCAGCGCAGCTAACCGTCGAGCGCAAACTGACTGCAGGCCTGGCTGCGAGCAGAGGCAGAAGTGCACAGCCGTTGCGGGACTTGACATTCTGAGCTCTCCCTGTTGGGCAGAGACCCTGATTTGTGGGACTGCACATTTCGACGTCAGATCATACTGTATACAAACAACTCCACAAATCATCTGGGAGAAAACGTCAAACGAAGGAATAATTATTTCGTTATAATCAATTTAGATTAACATTTTTTCTCGTAATGGCGTTGATTAATAACACTATGATATGGTAATATCTCTGTACTATGCTGTTTTAGGTTTGTATATTTCTCCCTTCATGCGTAAACATTTCCCAAATGCATCATTCTTGAATTCACACTTCTGCCATTTGCTCGTGGAATACTCTACTGTACAATATGGTGCTGTTGCTGCAGGAAAGTGGGCCAACTGCAATTCAGGAGAGTGCATTAAGTAAAAATTTATATTTTTAGTTGAGCCACTAGTGGAGCCCACGATCGACATGGTAATGTTATAAAATAAAAAAGCTCCGATCCGATTAAAATCGTTTTACTACAAAATAACATTTTTAGAGTTGCCACTTTTTTGTCCATTTACAATACGTCTTCAGCCACAAAAAATATTAGCATTAAATTCCTCAAATATTGATTACTTTGTAAAAGCTGATCCTGGTTACTTGATAATGCAGGTGAGATTTAAAGAAATTGGCTATAATATAATCACTGTTAATTTTTTATTAAGAAACTCATATAGCACTAACTTATTATCATGACATTTTACAAATCAGAAAATGTATTTAAAGACTTTCTTGTGATACTCTGCACATCTTCATCTTCCGAAATAACCGTGGTTGATAGATCTTCAATAGCTTTCACAATTGTACCACATCCATCCATTTAAATAAAACTTCGTTGATATGTTCAATTCGTACATAACCTCAAAACCTTCACCCGCGCATTCGGGTGCACTGCGGAAGTTGAATGGATGGACACGCGTGGTGTAGCACTGATGAGTCTTGACGGTGAAATGGAACACGATAGTTGCCGTGCCTACCGAGTGCGCACAAATTCAGTGACGAACAACGCACTAAGAGACCTGGCACATCACTTTCGTCCTTAGGACAGTTATTTATGTCCTCGAGGGCACACAAGGCCTTTTCAAATTCTTCTACGTTCTTCCATGACCCTCCAAGAGACATTATTGCCCACTTTATGAAACACATGGTACAAAGAATAACCGTTCAGGCGATAGGATAGGAAGTACTCAGCTACGAACCGTCTCGTTACGAAGCCGATCGCGGAAGAAACGGGTGGATAATTGTAGCTGCTTCATCATGAAACCTCGTGCTGCAACGCTATCAAATGTTGACTCGCTCGCCACCAACACATGTAGCGACCGAGTCGATGAATGTTTACATACACGAATGCTGGCTCGAGCTTCCCGGCCGCATGAGCATATTGGCATGCTCCGTCAGACTCCGAAGCAGATACGCTGCACGATCTGGGACCGCTGCCCATTCCGAGAGATTGGCTCAGATTGGCAAGGTCAAGTAGTTCGGTGATTTCCTTGCATACACGCGCTACCGCGAGGGGCTAACGAAATAAACTTGGGGTATATCGTGAGGCCGTTTGAGAATTCCAGCATAATATAAAGGGTGAACTATACTTCATACTACCATATTGTTGCTAATAGGATGGTTGTAGCAGTCAATAACAGTGGAATTATAACTAGAATGTGGAAACTACAGGGTAGTAGACATGATTAATACACATCAACACCTCCAGGCGAATACATCAAAGCATGCATGGCCGAATGTTCAAGTAAATAATTTATATTCGATTATTCTCTAATTGTTAGTAATAACAAATTTATTAAAAATATACAGATTATTATATTAATACGAGGACTCCATGGGATTTACTGTCTATCTGTACTTGGCGCGGCAGCCCGCAAACGTGCCAGGGCCTACCAGCAGCGTCCCGGCTTCGCGGCCATGGGTTAAGTGGGTACATGTGGTTTACACGAGGGCTTTTCCACGCGGTATTCCGGTCTTCTCAGCCTGAGAACTATGAAAGTGAGCACGCCGACCAATGAGCTAAACAGCGAGGGCATGGGTTTTAATACTTGGTAAAAAAAATCGTCCAAGGGGACATTTTTAGATAAGGTGAATGATTCATTGGAATAATGAAAATGACACTAAACCATTGAAAATAAGGATGTTGAAGTATACAGTGCATATAACAGTTCGTGGAGTAAAGTTGATTTGGGAAGCACTGAAGGAATTATGTCAAAGTGTATCACTTGAGGCTACGCATGATGCAACCCATATTTAGAACATTAATAAAGCGCACATGTTTAACGGCATGAAGTAATGCCGTTTTTATCGGCAGTTACACAATATAAAGAGAAATAAAAATAAAACATTCAGCACGTTTTAGTCCACATTCATTTACGCCTTTTTAATAGTAATTATATTTTAGATATCTGAATTGATTCAACATAGTGAAATTAACACAACACGATCACTCAGAAAAATACGGAAACAACTACAACCCAACCGAGCCTGATGGTTCATGGAATCAATGGTTTGATTGATTTTTTTAACCAATTCATTTTACTGAAATCCAGAACACCAAAAATCATAATTTAAAATAGAGCTCTTACCTGGGAAACTCACGGTCTACACTGAACATATACACATGTGTATAACAGTGAACCTCTAGATACTAACATATTTGGTTCACTATACCCGATAATTCGAAAATAGAATACTTTTTCAACTGTGAACAATTTTATTATTTCCAAGGTATAGTAAAAAACCCATCCCGGTGAATTCAAAATTTCAGTATGTTCGTGTTTTCTTCGCATTTGATTTTATATTGTCCACAAAAACTACATATCTAATTGCAAACTTAACACATTTCAATGTCTCTTGCACCGTTGGGAGCACTGGCATCATTTCTGAATCCTTTTCATCACACTCGCGTTCTTCTTTTGGAAAACACTTCACCGCATTCACGATGCCCAGGCGGATTTCAATAGTTTTTAATTTCCCGTCCTCGTCGATAAACTGTTCAGATGGACAGAATTGTCCACGATAAGGTAAAGCAATGGCACAGTTCCCTCAATCCCTACCGACTGTCGATGTCACAAAAACAACTCACGTGACCATCTATGTGCAAACCCTCGGAATTTGTATGAATTCGCGATCCTGAGGCCTATTTTTTTTCCTGAAACTTGTGTTTATTTTGTTCACTATGACAGATGTTGAGAGTTCAATATTCCCGGATCTTCCAGTGTATATTTGTTATGTTTGTAAATCGGGGTCAATAACTTCAGTTCTCTATAGCCAAAATTTCATTTTGTCGAGTTCATTATATCCAAAGCCAACTGTGCTATTCCCTCGCCCCCCTACACGCCACACGCAGATTTTCGTGTTTTTATTTTTGGCGATAAATCAATCAAATTAAATCACTTTTAACAGACAACGCCTGATTGACTTAATCATATTCCCCATTCCCGCAGTAAAATATGCAACATGTTGAAAATGTAAAGTTCAACATGTTAAGCAGTGGAGATGCGACAATTATACGTTAAACAAGTGTATATTTAAATGCGGATATTTCATTATACTTATTCCTACTATTCATATATTCTTATATATTGTTCCTATTCATTTATATTATTATATACATTGAACATTTATACTTTTAACATGACACTGCTAAATGTTAAGAAGCGAAGACGCTTCTTTCGGGAGGCTCCGCAACACCATCTGAACCCGCGCGCTGGCCTCCGCGTGGCCCGGTAGCGAGCGGCAATTCATGGCGAGCGCGTGCGGCGCTGCGCGCCTCGCCGGGTCCCGCCGGCGTCGCGTCGGCCGCTCGTAGTAATTACGCGCGTACGCGGCCGATAAGCGACGGGGAGTATCTGAGGTCGAAGGTGACGGAAGGCAGCGGAGGCGGCCAGTGAGCCGGGAGCGAGATGGGCTTCGCACTGCTCGAGAGAAGCGTGGCCTCCGCCGCCGCCGCCGCCGCCGCCGCACACCACGCAACTCGGACCGCGAGCTGCAAGGTTTTTCGCCAGAGGGGATGCTCAAAATCCCAGGAAGGGATCAATCCGCGAAATAACCAGTGAAACGAAAGCCGTCTTTGCTTCGCTTGTCTGAAGAAATCCTTGTTGTTGAGAAAGTTTCCTTTTCCAATTTGAATTCGATTTGGATGCCTTGATTTGAACATTTCAAAGCGACGAAATCGTAAATGAGGCTTGTCGATGCGAAATGTGTTTCTGGAAAGGAAAATTTACTACTAGCAGGGTGGGACCAATTACTTTTAGCACTTGTACACGCAAACACCATTGAACACTAGTGGGTCAATCGTCCTCCCTTCACTTTGCAACCTTTCGGGAAGACAATTTGAGATGATGGTTGCAGACTCGTAGGTGGCTCGGGCACGTGTAATAAAAGGAAAGGTCGGGAATTTGGGATGAATGCGGTAGGCTCCAAGACTGCTAATGATCGATTTATAAAAGATGGGGTGCGGAGAAATATGGCTAAACGACGGCAATATTAATCCTCCAACAATACCTCTCTTAATCGTCGTACATAATCGCTTAATCATCATCTCATACTTGGAGAACGTCTCAAGTTATGGAAAAATATTACTGAGTCTTGTTGCAGAGTTGCCAGGAGGCAAATAAGGCAGTCAGAATATTCTGGCAATACAGATGTCTACAAGTGAAACTAAAAAAAAATTATCAGATTATAAAGTGTAACAATTAATTAATCCCGAGGCGGCCAGGTATTACAAAAAACAAACAAACAAACCATTAAAGATTACCAATGAACGCGGTTCTGTGATGCACAACGCGGGACCCTGTAGGTGAAGCAGGTGCGCACAAAGGACAGCATTAATATTTTTAGAAGACAAAGGTTTGACTAAACGATGAGGGTCTCTAATAATATTGAAATACTGATTATGCAAAATGTGCAAACGAAATCAATATGTCAATAATTTACAGGCCAAAGATTTGCAATTTCAGAAGTGAAGACGCTATTTGCACATGTATCGTCCAAATACTATTCAACATATTTTGGATATTGCTTTAGGTAAGAACAAAAACTTATCAATGCAACAAAGCGTATTACCAGAGTTCTGATGATTGCGAGCAGTGATATCTTTTTCGATGCCATTGACAAAGCAATTAACGTAAATGAATGAAATAATAACACAACCTGGAATAAATATAGTAATAAGAATATTTTCAAATAATATTGCAGAAATCGACTTTAACCTAAGGTACCTTTGGTCTACAGTAAATCTCACTGACCAAAAATTGAACAATCCGTTTTTAAAGTATGATTATATCGATTCTGACGAAGACGACAAGGAATGTTTGCTGTACATTTACAAACTATCATTTAGATTTAGATTTATTTAGTCAAAAATCTGTAATAACTGTATATGACGTATGGGGAGAAGATCACCTGCGCACGTTTTCTTGAGTTCCAGAATCCCTTCCGTCAGTTTAGCTATAAATAGTTGAAGGATGAGTAAAGGTTTAGCATAAATAAAAATAAATTTTAAAAATCGCAAGATTAGCAATATTTTAAAAAATAGACATTTTCGTTTCCGAGTTACAGAAAACATTTGCATCGGTAAACGTATTGCAAGTATAATTTTTCTGCATTGCTAACAAAATAATAACTCGTTCTTACTTCCACTCTTACCATTACAAGCAAAAGGAGAGTTCAACAAAACGTGCGCATAGTGAAGCTTCATTTACGTCCAAGAGCAAAACAAGGGGCCATCTCAACATTTGCTCAATTGATCAGGGATACTGGATAAAAGCCTGATCGATAAACTTCGATCATGAAACTTCGCGTTACCTCCGATATACATTTAATACGAGGAAAGAGAATCCTAAGTACTAATATGAGTATTCCCATCAAATTAATGTCTCCTTCTGAAATTGTTTTAGGTATTAAAATTCATGACTTCTTTGCAAATTCGTAGTAAACCGTCTACTGCAGTTTCACAAGCGATATTAAATGCCTCCTTCGGACGCAACTCTTTTCCTACTGCCTTCCTCTTTTCCTAAAATAATCATTTTATCCGCTTGTAAACAAGGAAAACTATCAAGGTTCGTTCGAAACTAGACCTAATAGTCTTCTTTCAATTAGGTTGACAGAAAGTCCCAGGATGGGACTCTGCAGCAACCAGCACAAAGAGAAGATGCCCCCCCCCCCCAAAAAAAATGGAAAGATAATATAACAAATGATCTTAGGTCAACGAAGATAAGAAACTGGGTAGCGAAAGTGAACATCAGAAACGAATGGAAGGTTGTAGTTGAACTAACTGGCAAGACTAATAGTAAATGCAGTGGTGTAGTTGGGCCAAGAAGAAAAAGAAAGAAAAAGAAAGAAAAAGAAAGAAAAAGAAAGAAAAAGAAAGAAAAAGAAAGAAAAAGAAAGAAAAAAGAATTAATGAACGAATGAAATAAAAGTTCTCTTCCCACTCTAAGTAAAATATTGGCACGCTTAATGCTTTGGGTCAGGGATGTCAAGGTCGCGGGCAAGGTAACATGCTTACTAGATTTCGCGGGCAGTGCTTCCCGAGAAATAGGCGGGAGACTTAAAAGTGAGGGTTTACAATACGGAATGGCGGTATGTCATAGAATATCTGGCCCATAACGTCTTTGGGAGACGTAACTTGACAGTTATTGTCACAAATTTAGGTACATTATTTACTATTTTTTCTTTAAGACAAATAAATGATCCATTAAATTGAAATAATACATCAGTCTCATTTCAAACTCTCAATTGAAACTAAAAATAAAAACTTAATATAAAAGTATCTTTATTTAGTAACCATGATTACTGAAGAGTGATATAAAAGCAAACACTTTCTACGTTCAGGATATAGGAGGTTTAACAGTAAAATATTCTTCAAAATCTCATTCAATTATTCTGCTAAAAGCCCTGTCAGTCCATACGCGAGAAATTTTAAACTTGTAGAGACTTCTTAATTTATTTCACATTATTGTTAAATACAATAAATAACTGAATGTTTTAATAACACAACACAAAAGCAAGGAAAAAAAGGAAAGAATTCGCCATTGAAACATATTCTGGGCACTCAGCAAAGATGTTTATAAAAGGGAGAATTTAGTAAGAAAATCACCATCAAATAGAAATAAGCAGTGAAGAATTTAAACTTAATACAATTCTCGGTTATTTGACAGACAAAAATTGACAATAATTTTACGTATGAAAATACGTATATATTTTACGTATTTTACTATTCACCGCCTCACGCCGCTCCAGCATGCGCATTACACACCTCTATAGAATTTAAGGGCAAATGAGCGCGGGGGCAGAGGAAATTTCCCCTGCACGCACGAAGGAAGGGCTCCCCAGGCGGGCAAGTGCTCGTGCGGGCGTGGTTTGACGACATTAGGTTATCTAAATTCATACACAACATTAAAGCAATCACGTCCAAACTAGTCGGATTCAAACCAAACCATTCTATCTCCCGTCAATTAGAACGTCATACTGAAGCAATCCTTAAAGGTTTTTCACAAAAGAAAAACACAGCGATAATCTTAACACAGCGATAGACGTAAGTTAGGCATACGACCGAGTATGACGCCAAGGTCTTCTGTTCATAGTATAGGTTAACTAGAATACCTAATAAAGGTTACAGAATGTTCACTTTCGAACTGATCGTTTACTGTTAAAATCAATACAATCCCCCTTTATCCCTCATACTATTGCCACAGGAGTACCTTAGGGACAAGTTCTCTGCTCCCTTTTCTTTAATATTTTCAGCCATGGCATTCCGATCTAAGACCCTTCCAATATTCTACTAAATATCATGCATAGATACTCATTGTAAGTGGACAAAAAATATTCCTGAATTTATCATTGAAGGAAATGTATCTCTCTTTGCCCCTTTCACCGATGAATTAGGAGAATGCTTTTTGATTAAAGGCTAACTTGTGTACCTCATATCTACACGGTAACTAATAGAAATGAGATGAAAACGTAAAAACTATTATTTTTAATGAACTCTCGGTCAACCTCTAATTGCCCAATACTGCTCTACAAAATTCTCTATTCAATTTACAGTACCTTATGCATGCACAGTTTGAGATGACGTAGCATCTTCTGTAGATCTGTAACCTTCAAAAGTTATTAGTATTCCACAACAAGTTTCTGAGAAAGACCTCAAAGCAATGTGGGTAATACCAAACTCAAATGTCCATTGTTGATTTAATATTCTGTCTCTAAATGAACACATTAGTACGAGCAAAACAGCACACCGCTTCTGCCAAAATCATTCTCTCCTGTTTCACAATTTTGATTATAATGGGAGTTCAATACAGCCATTAAAAAATCACATTTCTCGAACGCAAACTTAGTCCGCTTTAATATACATCTTTACATTGCGAACGTCTGCCAAAATTACTAGTACTCCACTGTTAGACATAACCTTCAACGCCCGAACTAATTTCCCATTCTTAGATCAGGTTGATTTTTAGATCAAGTAGGAAATACAATACTCATTACCTATGCATGTCGAGGAGAAATACAATACTTATTCCCTATTGAACGAGCAGAAACAATGTTTTAAAACACATTTCTCAAACACACACAAAGCTCAGTCGAATAAACAATATTATCAGAGTCATGTGTCGCACAGATATCAGTCTCATTTTACTCTCTAAGTCAGAAGCGCGTTGGGTGGCATGTTGATGTTCATCAGTACAACCGTTGCTGGTTTAAAATTGCTGGTAGGTCCTATTCATTCCTTAAAACTTTCAAAGAATTTTATTATCCCCATGCGTTGTAAGTTGCATTATTAGATGTGACTGAGGCACCTGAATATCTGTATTAATTCTCCACAACTACATAAAAATTGTTGTTCGATTAGTTCGTATATGACTTGTAATTGTATAAAAATGGTTTTTAATTTATATGTATCTCTGGCGGCAAACAGTTTCATTACCAATTAAAAGAAGATTAAATTAACTCATATTTCACCATTGTAATTGGTATCAGTGACATTTGCTTAGGTATATATTTAAAGCTTTTAAATTCGATTTTTTTATTTAAAAAATTAACACTGGGAAAGAAACGTTCCGATTTAAAGATTACCTCAATGCTTTTGATTCACATTGGAATAAAAAATATCAATTTCAAAACAAATATCCATCTCAAGATCATCTCAGATCTTGACACAATCACTAAAAAAATACGTTTACATTATATACAATATAAATGCACAAAAAAGTATGATAGATATCTATTTTTAGTGATGTAGGTCAAGCTTTGAGATGCGATGAGGATTGTAAATTCGCAGACAAAGTGTTATATACCTATGCAAGTGCAACTGTTACTTATAAAATGATGGTATGATGAGTTAATTTAATGTATTTTACTAATTCCTAATACTTTATCGCATTTAAGTCTTGTGCCTTTTTTTCTGCTGTTTATTGACTTGCTGAAATCGAGAATAAAAGCTTTCAATTATCATATCTCATGGTTTCCAAAATTATAATTTGTAATTTTTTTTCCATTTGTATTAAACATTTTTAATAAAATTCCGTAAAGATAACTATTATAATAAGTACTTTGCAGCAACCTACACGCTGTGAAAATCTAAATAATAGCATGTTGCAGATGCAAATATTTAATAGTACTATTATGCAATGTTCCAGAAAGTAAATTCTTAATTTCATTTTGAAAATATGAGTAAGGTCAGTGACAGTGATTTTATTTTCTGTATCTCAACACATAACAAAAAATGAATACAGTAAGAACATTTTCCACGAACCGCTTATCGACAGCTTCAGCCAAACGACAAAATTGATTAATTGCTATCACCGTAAGCAAAGAAGTATCACCACTTTACAACGATGAAATTCAAGTTTCCTCACGTACGCAACCCCAAAGGCACTTTTCCAAAGTCACGAGAGCCATCGAAACCATAAGCAGTCTACTTAACCAGGGGTTCATTCGCGTTGACGCGAGATAAAAAACGAATCACAATGTTGCGCCTAGATAACAGCATCTTTTGAGTGGCAGCTTTATCGAAGACTGAGCTCGCCACACATGCTCCAGCAGTTACAAGGTTTAAGAACGGTTCTTAAAATTTATGCCCCTCTTAATAAAATCCTTGATGCGCCACTTTACGGGACTACTGAAGCACGAAAACGGATATGCTTCTTTCATATCGTCCTCTCTACTGCGTTCTTATCAACGAAACTGCCAGAGGACTCGTGACAACAGACGCAAAACAGCGGAGCAAATTCTCCCATTATCGCACGTCCCTCTGCAACAGGGCGACTCCAGTGGCTGGCGGCAGAAACTGTACTACGCGGAAGCAGAAGTGTTTCCGGTTCGAACACCACGAACGACATGAACGTTACAATGCGTTCTGGAGATGTGGAAAACAATAACAAGCACACATCATATCACGTCTTCATCAAATCATATTGGTCCCACAATGCGAGCGAAACTCGCCGGAAGGATGTTGAAGGAAAAACGCAAGTTAAATAAAAGCGTTAGCACAGACCTGCAGTCGCGCAATCACAGCTGCGTATGCTCGCTAATGCACTTGACAAAAGAGCAAACATCGCCGTCCTCGGGAGAGAAGTGGAGGAGAACACGATGTATGACACACAGAACCTGCTAAGTGAAATTGTTTGAACGAGTTAAATGGATGTTGCAATAATGCACGGGACTCATTGCAACATCTCACGGGAAAGGGATGTAATATGCCGTAATTGTAATAGTGTAGGTAGTTTTTCTTTCATTCACATATTTCACATGTAAGATAATAAATTGTTTACTTTCATATCTGAACTGAGCACACGCACTCTTAATAATTATGTAGCTCGCGATAAAACTAATGAAATGACAGTTTGTCAAGTATCGAATTGTCAACATGACACTTTCGTTGGAACCTCTCGACTTCCGCTCGCAGAAAGTCCCTCAGAGAAACGCCATGACATCCAACACAAGCAACATAGGCAAATCGCAATCCGACAACCGTCTCAAACCACCACATGAAGCCGCGTACAACAAACCGGGCGTTTCGCGCGCAAACATAACCTACCAGATCTCGCAGCGACAACCACACGTCGTAACATTCCAGTCGGTGGGTCTTCATTGCCGGTAGCACACCGTGCTAAACGGAATAACAAAGCACTTGAATCCATTAGCACCGTCCACCACACCGCGCCGGCCCATTCAAGACGACGCGACGGTTAGGCCGGCGACCAAATTGGTGCTACGGCGGCATCACTTCAGCGGCACCGCCTCCTGCCCGACCAAGGCCACGCTCAGTCACAGTTCAGCGCAGAGCTGAGAACGCTTCCCCCACACCTCCCCTCACTCCGCGCGCCGTGCACCGCCCTGGCCCGGCCGCCGCCGCCGCCGCCGCCGCCGCCGCCGCTCGACCCTAGCGCCCGCCACGCGGGGCTACGCGGCATTCAATTGCCCTCGGGGATCGACACCGGGGAGGAGTAATGCAATAATGTCGATCCTGTCGCTCATTGTCGCAATACGCAGGAGATCTCGAATGATGTAGCAATAATGAGGGAGAAGAACGAGGCTCGCCACCAGTGGCGGATCCAGTCGATTATGCAGATCAAAGATCTTTGTTATGTAATAAACATACTTGTTATTATATAGTGTATTTTTGTAATGTATATATTATTCTAGATAATGTCGTTTTTTAAAATAATTAGATAATCCTGACATAAACAAATATTTAAATTAATTTTGCGAAATGAAGGAAAGTAACAAACGAAAACTCTAGGCCACTCTGGATCTGCCAGTGCTCACCGCAGCAGTTCATGTAGTCAGAAGGAATGTCCGTGCCCTGCGAAAAATAGGCTGCCGGGTATTATGCTACCTACCCTGAACTCTCATTAACAATATTTACTCATACTAGACTATTTCTTTTGAATCTTAAAAATAGTATTTTCTCAGTTAGTTCTTAATATTTCGAATTCTACGTATAAAAACGCCTGTGTTGCGTCGCAAATGTTTAAAAAAATGCAATACTTTAATAAAAAACAAAAAAAAATCTGTGCTTCCACTCTCCTTACAGAACACGTTCGAAACATATGTCAAAGAAGACATGCATGCATAATTTTAGCTACGACGAAATGCGAAGTCGCAAAACTAGAACACAAGGAGATCAATATTAAAATTCAAATGGCCATAACACTGGAAACAACACCATCTCGCGACAGTCTTATCAACACAATTATGTCTGTTGTAAGAGTGGATGTAATGTTATTTTCAGCACCTATGCACCGAAACCAGTACTTCTGTTTACTACTCAATAATTGGAAAAGTACTTTGCGCAATGCGTCCCTCAAAGAACCCCGACAAATAAAACAGCTAGTAAAAAAGTTGGAGCCAATATGAATCTGCATGGCTACATCGCAAATAACAAAAGACTTACAAGATCCCATAAGTTTTCAATAATTCCCAGTAAATATATTGAAAGCAGCTCGTAACTAAGTGCCTTCGGCATACAATCTCAAAACACCGGGCTTGGCTCCGTCAAACCATTTCACTTTATACTCCATAGACTCCCTTTCCGAACTAGTTACCTAACAAACAGTCCACTTTTTTTCTGTCGAGCTAAAATATGAAGCAAGTTTCCTCCAAAATCCTCAGTTTTGGAAATGTATTGAAGTACTCTGTTATTTAATGACTGCTCTAAGACTGTGTACTGAAATCAAATGCTAGGATCCTCAACGCGACTGACGAGTTGAAACAATTGATCGGAGGTCTTAAGCAGATAAAACCAATGGGTTGATATAACGACAGTTTTTTTTTTAATTCAGGCATTCTAAACATGTTCTAATGCTCGAATTTTGTAACCAGTGTTCATTATCCACCCACAACGTCATCTGAATTGTTGGGCAGTTTTGAATTTGGCGCCAGTGAACGCCCCAGCTACCAACAGTTTTTGACTCCCATATTTGGAACCAGAGTACCGATACAACAACGGCCTTTGGCATATCTCTCCATTACATGTGTCGTTCCTTGGACAAACGAATACGGGATCTGATTATGTAGAAAGTTTAATTTTTCCGTGCGCCTCTCAGGGTCCTTTTCCATGCCACAAGCGTAACATGGCGCACTGAGGATTTTCAGCCTTTCGAAATTCCACCATTCCACGCCGGTTTTAAAAAGCTGTCTGACCCCATACAAATACGGTTGGAGGGAATTCCCGACACTTTGCCTAAGTTATTAATACTTTGTAACAAAGAAAAATTATTCATATGTTTTCAATTTCTGGACTTAAAATGAAGATGAAGTCACATACAGTTCAGGCGCGTATGCAAGGAGGGCTCACGGAACACGTGATCAATATGAACTATATGTTAAAAGAAAAAAAAATACGTTTTATATTCAGCATAAATGAAAAACTCTTTTATCAGAAACCATCAAGTCAGCTGGACCCTACACATATAGACCCCCTGAGAAAACTCCTGGGTGTGCCTCTGGTCACACATTTGTTACATTGACAAGACGAATGAACGAGTTTTCATAACACGAACGAAACTAAAGAACTAATCCAAACAATTCCGAATTGTTCAGTGAGAGCTTCTTGTTATTTTACATAACCCACTCGAGCGAAACTGACATTAATACCAATTAACAATCTCAAGTATTTAGTTTAGATACATATTACGATACGAAGCAAAATACAAAACGAAATAAAAGTGTAACTTTGTAACATAATAAATAAAATTTACAAACTTGTTATCTCATAAGATTACGTTTTATCGAAATACTTGTATTTGAAGTATTCAAATGTGAATAAACTCGTTAGAGATGAATCGCAGAACCGTGGAGTGCTTACGTCGATATGCATAATGGAATTGTATTCATAAATCAGTATTCTGCCAATTAAAGCTTATTAATTATTTGCATTGTTAGTTCCCTTTCTAGTAGTCCAGTCACCTAGTATTCTACAGGGCCCGATCAAGGAAAGAATTCCGTGTTTTTTTCGTGTCATTTGTGATCGAAAGTTAAAATTTTTATAAGAACAATGGTGCATTTAAGGGGGTAGCTCATTGGATTTCCAACCCCCCTTCTATAAGCCAATGATACATATTGGGAAAAAATAGCCTTTACTTATTTTCTATACTAACGAAAAACATGTAATATATCAGTTGTTTACCGTACAAATATTATCTATAAGTCAGAAAATAAAAATTAATTCAGCATAATTGAACTCTTTATAAGAAAATAGAAAGTCGGCTGGACAGTATACCCGTAGCTCCCGAGAAAAATTCTGGGTGCACCTCTGTATGAAAATCTTTAATAGGGAAAGAAAGTAACTGGCGGATGGTCAGCTGAGTAGCGGCGTGTTGCCTCGTATTGGGAAATTGTCGCACACATGAAACGTCATTCAACGAAAGATGGGTTCTTAAAGTATCCGTATCCATCTCTGAGTAAACAACGAAAAGCAGTCATAAACCTAAATACAGTGGAAACATTAGTTCTAAATATGTACAATCGTGAAGGCCAGAGACAAGAAAATACACTCGTTGCACCTTTATTTTGTAAACTCACTAACTACTGCTAATGCTTCATTCCTTTATCGACAACACAGGTGTACGTGGAAGTTGAAACAAAAGTTATAATCCTTCAAACGTGGTTTTGTTTATTGCACTTTTTTTAGAAATTTTACTGCGGCATATTTTGTCTCTAGAAAAAGGAAGCACGTGCATTTACACTTTCACGAAACACACTTTCCATTCAGTGCATCAATCGGACCTTATAATAAGGACGTGAAGTAATAAATACATTTTGGTTTTCCGCTGAAGAGGTAATCAACAATTCCCAACACGACTATCGTAATGATAATGATGATGATGATAATGATGATAATAATAATAATAATAATAATAATAATAATAATAATAATAATAATCGGCTCACCGTCGGTGGTCCGCCTCGCTCCGAATGGGGTCCCCCGCGCCGCCACAACTGCCTTCGCCAACGCCACCGCCGGCCACTCTCCGCCATTACCACCATTACGCCTCATTTTACCAACAACTACAACGACAACCACAACGAATAAGCCAACGACAATCACAACGACCAATCACAACGACAAATCACAAACGGACCATCACACGACAATCACAACGACAATCACAACGACAATCACAACGACAATTCACAACGACACATCCAACGAACAATCACAACCGCAATCGCATCACAATGCGCATCACATCACATCACCAATCACATCACATCACAACAATCACAACCAATTCACAACCAAATCACAACCAAATTCCAATCCCCACCACTATCGCAACCTATCGCACACTTATCGCCACCACTATTCGCCACCACTTATCAGCACCACTATTCGCCACCCTATCGCCACCACTATCGCCACCACAACCGCATCCACAACCGCAACCACCAACCGCAGCCACAACGACAGCCACAACGACAGCCAACAACGACAAGCCACAACGACACCACAAAACGACAGCCACAACCGACAGCACAACGAAGCCACACGAACAGCCACAACGAACAGCCACAACGGACAGCCACAACGGACAGCCACAACGAGCACAACGTCAGCACAACCGACAGCCAAAACGACAGCCAAAACGACATCCACAACGACAGCCACAACGACAGCCACAACGACGCCACAAGACAGCACACAACGACAGCCACAACGAACAGCCACAACGACAGCCACAACGACAGGCCATCAAAGCACAGCCACAAACGACAGCCACAACGACAGCCACACCGACAGCCACACCGACAGCCACACGACAGCCACACGACAGCCACACCGACAGACCACACGCAGCCAACAACGAAGCCACAACGAACAGCCCACAACGACACCACAACGACAGCACAACGCGAAGGCCACAACGACAGCCACAACACAACCACAACGGAACAACCACAACGGACAACCACACGACAACACAACGACAACCACAACGACAATCACAATCACACTACAATCACATCACAGTCCACACCCCCCCCCCCCCCACGGCCGCCATTTCCCGCCCATACAGCCCCGCTGCTGCCACTGCCGTAATGCGCGTGGCATCGCTATCGCACCCGTTGCGACGAAAAAGCCGATCCATTGCCACGCAAACCGGGACCGGGCGAACGGCGAACAAGGAGATAAGCGGCGCTGAGTGCACAGCGCGGGAACGTAGAGCTGCGATGGTAATGGCTCTTCGACCGGTAGGCCATGGCTCAACCCCTTTCATCAGCGGGAAGTCGCCAGCGGCTCCTAATTCTCACCTGCAAGGAAACTGGTGAATGAGCGCGGGCAGAATTTCTATAGTGACAGTCAAAATTAATGTTTCTTAAGCCACCTTATTCTCTATTTTTCACAAACAGACATTCTCATTAATACAGGTCTCACTTACATTACCTGTCCTTTACACTCATTGATGTTGGAGACATTCGGAGCTTAGAGCTTGCGTCGGTTCGGTTGTGCTCGCTGGAGAGAGATACGAGAAGGCGCAAAACGCGCAACTCCCGTATCTCCACATTTCAAGATCCTCAGATTCACTTCCACAGACAATTAGCCAAATAATTTATCTTGCGATAAACATTAATTTAGCTAACCTGATAAAAATCAAAACTCTACCGAATGTTGGGTAAGTATACATTAAATGTACAATTTATAGGTACAACTTGCATAATTCTTATAACCCTATTTAATTTGGATACAATTCGTGTCCGCTTCTTCACAATAACCAGACAACTCTATCTGCGGTATAAAAGCGTCCAGCCTGATACGATATAGCGCGCCTAGTCGATGTCTGTCCGGTAACGGACGGAAGTTTAATTCCAGAGATGTTTTCATGCAATGGCGAAGTTGATGTCGCGACCAGCGACGGTATCAGTGTGGTTCACCAATGGAAACAATTTATTCACCGTTTAAAAAACCCAATCTCCACCGGGTTCGGGAGCTGAAAACTTGTTCTGCTAACGGCGCATGCACGATGGTGGCAGATACCTGGTCGATGAAATTTCCGCTGGCCAACAGGCTAGGTCGGCACCGTTCTTAGCAACCGCGGGAGATAACCCCACCGAGGAGAAAACTTGCACTACACATACGAGACTTAATTGAACATTGCAGTTGATCTTTGAAAGATAAGAGCAACACTCAAGGGAATATGAATGTTGGAAATTTACAACTGGAAGAATTATAGCAGTATTCGGAGGATTAGAATTGCCAGAAAAAATAAGAAACTTTTCCTTTTACGGTTTCGACAGTAAGGTTTGCACTTTATGATCTCCAAATTTGTTTGTGCTCCCCCAGACATTTTCCTCACCTTTCTTCTCCAATAACTTCTTCGTAAAAGGCCTTCCATAGACAAAAAAAGTCGCTCTTTTAAGCCTTCTTTCGGTTACCAATTTCTTTTCTTTTCCGACATCTGTCATCCTGTATCCCGCTAGACACTTCGTACCCATTGATGAGATTTATTTTTCTTCTGAAAATGTTATATTTGATTCCCAGCTCTTCCGATACTACTGTTCTCTTATCTTGTCCAGCCTTGCTTATCTGCAATGACATTCTCGTGAGTTTTGTTCCCTATTGACGGCTTATTCTGACGTTTTCGTCGCTTTGTTAAAAATGCTGCTCTTTCCGATCAACATAATACAATGTTTCCAATGTACTGAAAGTACTATTAATAATAAAAAGTAAAAATTCGAGTTTAGAAATCTCATATCTCTTCATAGGGATTCGATGATTCTAATATTCGATGATTGATTTGACCCATCACAAACTATTGTTTTTTTTATTCATGAATTCGGCTCGGGCGTGTGAAAGAGAGATGAGGTGGAGTAGCTGCACAGGTTATAGTGTAGTAACTGTTCTTCGTTTGTCGTTTGGCGTTGCGAGACTTTTATGTGTACGATGTTTCAACTTTCAATTCGCTCTGTGAGAAGCTTATTGGTGAACTATAGCCACCATCATCGGATCATCAGTGGATCTTCAGGATTCGTATTCTTCCTCGCGATTCAGTTAGTGAATTCTCCCCTTCCACGCCGTTGAATCCTATTTGGCGGCGATTGTTCGATAACTCTCGTTCGCGGAATAATAGAACGTCGCAAAATGTTGATAAGAAGCAAGACTTCAAAGCGTGTTTGCGGGACACGTCCTGACCGAACGCCCGCCGCCAGGCCTTGCGACGCTGGGGCCAGTTCACTCGCACGCCTCGCGCGGCTCGCTTCGCCTCGCTTGCGCGCTCGCACGCCCTCTCCCCGCTCTCGCCCGCTCGCTCGCTCGCCGCCGCTCGCTCTGAGGCGAACGTTTTGGCCCGGCCAGATTTAGCCCCACGTACGTTGCCGCCTGCTTTCTGATGCTTGCCCGCTCCTCGCCCACGGCCACACTCCACCCCTCGGCCGGCGCCCGGCTCGGCCTGCGCGTTCGAGCCCACTCGCCACCGCCGCGACCGCGCCGCACCGGTGGGGCAGGCAAACCCCAAAATGTTCCGCATGAATGAAAAGATAGGTTACGGTCGACGTTCGATTGTCGATCGCTCGAATCGTCCGATCGGACAGGAAAAAAAATTCCCCAAATGCAATCTAGGGCGGAACAATATGTCGAGTTAACTTTTGTAATGTATCCGTTGAAATTTTAATATGAAGGATTTCAGGTTACTTAAACATTTTTTTGCCATTAATGAGGAATTAGAAATAAATTCATGAACACAAATGTACATAAAATGTGTTTAATTTTTTTATCTGATACCGCATGGCTTGGATGATAGCCTTCGTTAAGGAGGCTCCGAAGTTCATTTACCCTTGTATAACTTAACATTTTCTAGAAAGGATCGGAAGTTTATTGAAGAAAAATATTGTAAACAAATTGAAATTATTTTTTTGCTTAAATATTCTTTCATTGGAGGGAAATTTATGAAAACAGGTTAAATTTCCATGCGTTCAGATTTATTTTAGCGAAAAAAAAGATTTCCAAACATAAACAACCTTAGGGTTTAATTAAGTTATTAGGTAAACCTACAAAATTTATTTAAAAATCAAAAAAAAAAATCTTTTTTCCTTTCCTTTCCCCTGTTGGGTGTTT
>BOPP01000027.1:10202902-10231081 GCA_017312745.1 Gryllus bimaculatus | reverse complement strand
AGCCGCGTCGGCGTCGGCGTCGGCGGCCGCAGTGTCGGAAGCGGTCGCAGGGTCACCGGGGTGCCCGAAAGGTCGCGTGGGGTCGCGGGCCGCGCGAGAAGTCGGGCGGGGTCGCCGCGACGCGCGGCGCGAGCAGCTGACCGGGGCTTTGCGGCCGAGCAGCGACGACGCCGAGAGTGGACGAGAGAAGTTTCATCCGACACCTCGTGATTCAAGGCGAGGGGACGGCCCATTACTACGCTTAGTTGGCTGCCCGGTAGCTTTCCACACTGTGATACCGGAGTGGAATTCTCAGTCACGCCGTGTAGAAGACAATCGGGTTCGCGGGTGATTTTTACCCGATAGTCCGTCACCGTCTTGTATGCGGCAATTGCTTCATTATCATATTACCATTCGTTTAATTTGATCAGTACTACATACTCATTAATACATTGTCTATCTCTGGTAATGACCTGGGCAGTTGGAATGCAAATTTGACACGAGATGTCTATCACAATGCGATTCTCCCAAGAGAGTTAATAAGCCCTCAGAACTCGCGAGACGCGTGGTGATTCCTTTCGAGGGAATATTAGAAGTTGTAAGAGATGGTAGTGAATTAAACCATAATTGCTGTATCAAAATACATATTGAACTATTCTAAATTCTAGTTGCTAGGTTTAATCGGTGTTTCTGATATGAACCTTACTCCGAAATTAGAATGTGTTACCAACTGAATCCCTAATGACTGAAATATAACCGTTCGTCTTCATCCGCTATTCGAATAGTGATTAATGACGTACTGCTGTATTATTTATTTGCGTGCGTGATGCAAAACGTCGCTCCACACTAATAAATATTCTATAAAACTCCTTACACCCGACTCTTTTTATCCGCAATTAAACGCATTTCCAAACATCGGTTCAGAGCAGAACAATGCCGGCGCTCTTTCGGGAAGCCAGAAACTACTCAATTCTTGACTAATATGTGCCAATAATGTTGAGGATGAGTTGTCTCTAAATTTAATTTTCCTTAACGACTATATAAATTATTATAATGTATTTCATGGCCCATGACCCCTTTCTCGATCGGGTTTTTGAGCAGTTTTCCTTGATCCATTGAGAAGGCTTAATGATATCTTGTTTTGCTTCTGAACAGAATGTGGCTTCCTCGACTTACACCACGTAAGTTTTTTGTTTCTTTTAAATTCTTTCTGTAATTTAAATGTTCTGTAAAGTATATTATCTCATATTTGAAACATTCAACAGATGGAGAATGATAATATACATGTACATTATATTTTTTCCGAAAGTAAACTTTAAATATGATATATTTTTTTCAAAAAAATATGTTTTAATATGAAATATATTGTAATCAGTCCCTAGTTTTGAATTTGTTGTATTCCCAATATCCTTGAAGTACACAGTATGTTGAGCCAATTGATTAATATTTATTGCACAACCAAAACACGCATATTTCGATATCATTGTATTTAAGAATCAGTTCGCAACATTTTTTGTACGACAGTAATTTTTCTACTCTTACATCATAAAAAGAGAAATCGTGTGCCGGAAAACGACTAATTTTCGACAGAAAAGCTCCTGGTAACAAAAGAGGAAAAATAAACATTGATACTATATGTAGGTAATTGCTTCCTGTAACACGTTGTTTTGTCAGAATCCATGTTTTGTGAGTCCTTGATACCCAAAAATCAATTGACGGCAAAACGACTCTGTGGTCATCTGTCTGTAGTAAACGCTAGCACATAAACCGTTCAACCGATTTTCTCAAAAACTGATATTCTTCAATCGTTTTGAAGGAACTCAAGCCCCTGCGAGTTTGAAACGGATATTTTGATTTGCGGATGCACTTTACTTGCAGGCGCAACATTCTCAACATTTTGTCAAAAATGTCTCCGAATGTTTGGGTTACACTTTGTCCTCGAATAACGTAAAGGAAACTTAAACGAATGGCGCAGATCCCATTTCCTTTTTTCCCTCCAATCCCTTCAGCTGTGTTGTAGAATGACGAATTAGTTGTATAGTGCAGCGAGTGACGACATTATTGAACAAGTGTTCAGAATGGTGGTTTGCCATTCCCTTCCACTGGATTGTTAGAAGAGATGATCGTGAAGGAAGAATGATGATGATAAGTGAATGATTGCAAATGGGATTCTCTTCGGATGGGTGGTACGAGAACTCAACTAGGCCACAACCACATGCCGAACCCAGAGCTTGCGTCGGTTCGGGTTGTGCCTCGCTGGAGAGAGATAACCGAAGAGGGAAAACGCGCAACTCCTCGTATCTCACATTTCAGATCCTCAGATTCCACATTCCACAGAAATTAGCCAAATATTTATCTTCGATACAAATAATTTAGCTAACCTGATAAATCAAACTTCCGAATGTTGGGGTAATACATTAAATGAAATTTAATAGGTAAACTTGGCATAATTCTGGATAACCGTATTTAATTTGGATACATTCGTGTCCGCTCTTCACATAACCAGACAACTCTATCGGTATAAAGGCCGTCCCAGCCTGATACATATGCGCGGCCTAGTCGATGTCTTCGGTACGGACGGAATGTTTAAATGTCCAAAAGATGTTTCATGCAATTGGCGGAAGTTGAGGTCGCGACCGCGACTGTATAGTGTGTTCACCATAATGGGAAACAATTTATTCACATTTTAAAAAACCCAATCTCCACCGGCCGGCCGTGACGTACCTACCCACAGCGCGCTCAGTTTTACGCGGCGCTCACTCGAACAATGAAAAACAGATTTCTCAGAACATTTCTAAGCGCAACACTTTAATCGCACAGCGAAAAGGTGCATCAAAATGAGGACAGGGATCGGAATCCATTGGATTATCAAATTAAAAACGATCTTGAATGCTCTTAAGTCAAATTGGAAGCTCTTTGTATAAAACATTTTGAGCGTGTACACTCCCTGGTCACTCAACCACGAAAACCCTAATGTACATGACCCATTGCCGCGTTCCTGACTAGCAAAGGAACCGATCATTCAGCTTTCATGAAAAATGCCAACGAAATATAGACCGCTTAGAAGTGAAATTTTATTTTAATCAATCACGTATTACTTAAGGATTCTCTTTTTCCCCTAAGTGTCGTATATGAATTCGGCCCGCCAATCACCGAGATGACAGTTACTGCTGCATCAACTACTAAGTCATTAGCGACCACTAACGCGTGTTGCGGTATGTGTATGAGGATGACACGATATGATGATGATAGAGGTGTGAAAGAACGAGGCGGGACTCGAACCCGCGATCCTACGGTCCGAGATTGCTACGGCACTACTGCCTTAGGGATTTCGGCCATCCGGACCGCCTAATTATATTTTTTTAAATGTATATTAGGTCATAAATAGCCAGAGCTACTTTGATGGTACAAAGCGAATCAGAAGAAAAACCCTAATAAATTAACGGAAGAAGAAAAACGTAGATGTGTACACGAGATGATTTGAGAAAGCAAAATACTTATATTCTACAACTAAAGAAATCAAACACACTCGTAAAATTCGTTTAAAATGAATACTCATGTGGCAAATTATAACACGGCAGAAACTGACTTAATGATTATAAACTCTCATAAACTAGGAATATAATTTTTTCCTATTTCATAAACTAACGAAGTATTTGGTTATGTGGGACGCAATAGATAATTGACTTAGCACAATCGAAGATAACAAAAACGGTAATTGTAATGCAAGAATAAATGTTTGCTACTACAACTACTATTAACTCTCCAGGTACATAACGTCCTGCTTTCATTCCCCAAGAGAGCTCCAATCTAACCCAAGTGCAAATTATTTATATGTGTTTTCGAGAAACCACTCTGATGGCACTTTGGGTTCATGCCAGAGCTCTGTGGCTGTTCATATAAATTTATTGGTGTAAATGCTTCACCTGTGCATTGTGATTGCTTATTTGACAGCCGGAAACGAGGAGTGTGTGTCACATGACGCCAAATTTTCCTAGTTGAATTCTTTTAATTCTATGTTTTATCTGTAATGTAATTGTTGTCTATTTGTGGTAAGAGAGGTTCCCTCACGTTTTCAGTCATTTAGCCTTCTACGAGTAACTAGTTCAAAAGGATTAGATAAACAAAAGTACAATATCTGAATAAAGGTAATTCACATAGAATTCAATTGTAAACTGGTTGGTATACACTTATCTTGCAGAATTTGTAACTTCCAGTTATTGAACGCGAATCGAGAAATAATTTTTTCTTCTCGAGTCAAAGGCGCGATAGAATGAAAGCAGTGTGAAGTTTCGGCGACAATACCAATGATAAATAATAAAGCCATATTATAACATAGTATAAAAACATACTACAAAAACCCTCAAATTTAATATTAAGAATGCCCGAATAGTGAGGATATTTAAAGCTTTGCAGAAACTAGTAGGCAGACAATGCAGGGAATTTTGATAAATATTTATGTTTGTTCCTAACGAAGGAAATAAAAAAAATGATTTGATAGTGAGCTCTTTGGTATATGGTAAGTTAAACAAAATTCATATAAAAGTATTAGCATTTTTTGATTTTGGAAATGAAGTGTAAGATATTTTTGTATCTACAAAATTGATCCAAACTTTGATACAATAATGTTCCTAAAGTCGAAAGTCTGGGATTTGTTCAATTAATATTATAACCGAGGTCTAAAATTTTAAAATTAATTTCTTTGTAGTCAAATTGTTGAGGAATAATAACTGGCATTTTTAAAGGTTTAACTAAATCCAAAATCAGATATTGTGTCATTTACAGCAACTTTTGCAGGAATTATACTTGAAAAAATGAAATAATGCACTTCATTAGCAACGGAGGACAGATATATGGATTTCGTTAAATTACATAATTCCACATTTAACGTAAACGAAAGAATGGACTTCTTATGTCCGACATTCACTGAAGTGTTATTGAAATTTTTTGTTGTTGTTTTTAACTGCGCGAGATTATTATGAGATCTTAAGGTGTTGTTTTAAAAACAATACTGACGAATAAAGTATCGTTTCAAAGCATTTATGATCTACACACAAGCTCAAAATTATAGCAATATCAATTCACTGTACCAATATGGGTAACCAACAGCCTTCTAGCTACATTACAATATTCATTAATCCATTACAATGTTAATTAATCAAAAATGCTCCTAAGGTGACTTTCACACATTCAGAAAACTGTAAATGTACAAGGAAGCAAAACACTAAATATAAAAGCGGATACAATTTAAATCAATAAAGATGTTAGCTTTTGACTTTTCTCAACAAAACCACAGTTCACGAGTCCCATACCGCTTCACCTCTGGAATATATCTCACACACATCAAGGAAAATGCAGATGACTTACTCATACACTGTTTCCAGAACACATTTCTGTATGACACGATTATCATTCAGAAATCCCAACAACACAGATAGCAACCTTATTATGACCATTTTATTTTTTGAGTGTCAATCTCTGTCACTGTTAGATATTTGTCAACTTGCCTTATATTGATGTAATTTCCAGACATGCGGATAGTTTGAAGCCTCACGTCACTAAGCAGTCATGAATAATTGACATATAGGGAACACGTCTGTTTGCCATAACTTTCCACGGCACTATCAGAAAGCATCTGCGGCTGACACAGTTTTCGAACCCACAACCCCTCTGTCTGTGCAGAATTGTTGCAACCAGCGCAGCAACTTGCAATACGTAATGACAAGACAACTAACACTCTCAAAAACTGCCATTTTTCAGGATAATGGTAATTCTTAAGTAAACCATAAGTAAAAATACCCGATTTTCTTGAGATCTTTAACATTATCGTCTCTTAAATAATGCTTTTCAGACGTGTTACTTTTCTTGTGTACGGAAGACGTCTGCAATATCAACTAGGAGTGACAAATTCAGATAAAAAAGGTAATAAATACATCTAGCATACCGTAATGGAGACCGACGCGTACAATACTTTCCGAAAGCTTTACAGATATGTAATTAAAAGATTCAAAAATTAATGTTCCTAACTAGCGTCTTTTTAGTCCAACATGGTGGATCATGACTCCTAAGATGCTTATTCGTAAGCCCTAAACTAACCTGAATTTGTGCCCATACTCGCATCGATGTTGTTATTCGTCTTACTATACCAACATATCAAATTATTTTCATTTAAGGTTGTCAAACCTTAGGTTGGCCTCAGTTCTCCAAATGTTTGTGACAGCATTTTAAACTAGAAATTTTACCAACAAACCTCAAATAACAACGTTAAATGTTGTAGAGCCTAAAAAAGCCTGACACAACCTGAAAAACTAGGAGTTGGATAAGTGAATTTTTTATTATATTTTAACACTGAAATAGCAATGTAAATTCAGCCCAACACTGTACATCAAATAAATAAATTATTGAATGCTAAAAATCAATATGTAGTTTATAGTACAAAAAGCACGGGAATATCTGCAATAGCATGTGTTTCGTGTTTTCATTTGTTTATGTAAATTTTAATAAACATCTGTGAAATCTATAAAAACTTGGAATCTGAATTGACAAATCTATTTTTTAATTTTAGAACTAGAATTTTTAGGATCTAAGATTGCAGTACTTCACGATTTCCACCCAACCGTTTTTGCCTGCCGCAGGCCGACTTATCTTCTGGTTCAGTTTTTCGCCCGCAGGCACGCGCTCCCGTGCGTGTCTGGTACTTCCTGGCCTGGGACGTTTACAACCGAACAGCCTAATCAGACGCGTCTGTGAGCGCCGAGCCTGCTGTTGGCTTCTATAACAGTTGCCTCATTTTTTTCACCCCAACCGTTGCGAGCAAACCCGTGCGCTCCAAGCCATACTAGTAAACATTCGTCAAACACGGCGTCCGCATATGTGACACGTACCACGCCCACTATTTGTGTACTTGTTGCCCTTAAGAAATTGTGCACAGCTTTCTCCGACCAGGTGTGCGGTCACGTGTTTGATAAAAATAACTTTGAACTGCGAAGCCCTAAAAATAACTGCCACGGTGTTGCCGGTTTTACTGTTCCACTAAAATGTTTCAAGGGTGTCCCCAAAACTGCAGTCCATCTTCCCTAACGAAGTCACGACACCAACGGACCGGTCATTTTACGTAATGTTCTCCAAGATGTAAAACAGACATCTGTACATTTCCTGAATATTCTTTACGTATCCATGACGTAATTATTTTCACTACGGTTTGAGGGTTATATGCAAAAGTAAAGGAATTCTGAAATATTGACAATGATTGGGAACCGTGAGCAATTGCAAAAGTATGAAGAAAAATATTTTTTAGATGTGATTGCGTAAACCTCACAGTATCTAAAAATTAAGCGATTCGAATATAACCCAACGCAGCATGATGCGAGTTACAAAAATTTACATTATCCTATTCCACTCAATTAAATTTCACGGAAGTTTAAGTCAGGTAAACGAATCACAAGAGGAAATCACGGCAGCAAAAAGGCTATCAGAAGGTCCCAGAGCATATCTCGTAACTAACCGGTTTCTGGAACACATAGGGCCCTCTGGGCGCAGTCAGGAGGTGGGAGGAGGGGCAAACAAGTTTTCATAGCCAGCAGCAACAGCTTCTGTTTCTTCAGACGGCGAATAACGAGGTCATTGCCAAGTAACGAACGTTCCGAAATTAAACTTCAAGCGGAACATTTGCAAATGTCTTCTTCTTGAAATGTGGTTTAAATGAATTAAAACTCATTTATTAATAAAGAACGACGTAATAGCTTAATGAAAACTGTCAAAATTTAACCTCTTGTAACGCGTAAAATGATTGTTGTTGTTTTTTTTTCGATGAAATGAATATCTTCACAGTTAGGCTAAAAATGCTGAAATTATTACGCGCGGAAGTATTTTCTTATAAATCGCTCTTTCATGAGATAATACGGATTGGACACGGTATTGGAGTCAGAAAGTATTACCTATGACATTGGCATTAGTAACAGAGCTTGATAATAATTTATATTAATTAATTGAAAGCTTTAAAATATCTTTATTAATGAGATAAATTCATGGAAGTTGAAATATCTTCACGAACTATCAGAACTATTGTGAAACTTTCAAGTTGAATATTGAAACTAGGTGATTGGAGAATTTGTATTTATCGTATTGAAGAACTAAGCATCACCAGGTTTCAGTCAATTAATCCCAATAATTTCATTATGCAAAAAATTATTTATTTTTAAAATCTAAGATTTTGACTATCAAAAGTTATGATTCTTTTCTACACAAAATAACAGATTTTTTCGTGTTATTCCTTACGTCTAGGTAAAATTATAATAATTTGTATTTTGTAACTGATATACTACTACTAGTTCGGTCATCTCTTTCAAACATCTCTTCGCCAAACTGCTTGAATTATAGTATCCTAACAACCAAGATTCATTCAAAAGAAAAGTTGCATTTTATTGCTCAGTCTTTGGCTAAGAAACCATTTTTATGCGCTGGATCTTTACATCTGAATGAGGCGTGACAAACGTCGCTCCATACGAACAATGCTCCAAGGTCTCTTAAGCTTTTAATTTAATAAATAATACTCGTACCCACAAATACACATTTTTCTTCAGACTTATAAATTACACACAAAAATCTTATAGAAAAGTAAGTTTTCGAGAATATTTCAATATGGTGGTTTACTACACCTGCGCGTAACATAATAATTTAGATCCCATTTTACATATAAAAACACGTTTTCATGATTTCTTTATTTTCCGGGCCCCTAACAGTAAAATTAAAAAAATCGTAATATCATATAACACAAACTCTTTTCTCATAAAAGTATCCGAGAAAAATATTGTAAACGTTTTTTGAGAAAAAGTAACTTATTACTTTTTTGCAAATGTTTTGTGCTCATTTATACTCTAGTCTCTTGTGAATACGATAAACTTCGAGTTCATTTCCAGCAGTTGTGTTCATAAAAGCATTAAAGCACGAAATATACCAGAAATATAAATATTAACGCCATGAGCGATAGGTTCGAAACAAAATTCTGATATAATTTTTTAAATATCAGATATGTTCATTGCTGGCTCATTCGTAAACGAGGTTACTTTGAAATTACCATTTTTTCATGTTACAACTAGAGAATAATCGAATGTCCACTCTGGTCACCTTTAAAATCCCTTCTTTCTTAAAACCCAAAACACAGAATGGGAGCCCCGCTATTAAACTAGCACTAATATTAGAAATTATGCACGGTTTCACCCTTCTCATTGCTTTCTCGTCGTGATTCGTCAATTCACCTACCTCCTCCGCCTCTGTCTTCCGGATCTTCCGAACCCGATGCTCGCTACGAATCTCTCTCCTGTCACCAACTGCAACCAAGCTCAACATCAACCCCCAACACTTCCTGCACCATCACCATCTCCTTTCTCCCGATCAAGCTTAACACTCCCGCCCTTGTTCATTGGCCCCATCTACCGCATTCAAGTTTTGAAATAGAGATTAGCTGGATGAGAGGAGTAAAACACAGGCCGCGCCGAATAGGCACTGAGCTCTGAGATATGTACCGCAAAATGTATGTACGAACATCTAAAACTATGAAGTAAAATTTATTCTTAACAAATACCTAAAATCTTCGTGAATCGTGAATGAAAGGGATAAAAATAATAACATTATTATTATTATTATTATTATTATTATTATTATTATTATTATTATTATTATTATTCGTATCATCAACCCAAAACAGAATTGATTCGATTAATCAGCAAATAATGTCAATTTATATACGTAGTGTAGTTGAAGTGACTTGGAGGAAATTAACATGCAATTTTTTTTCAGTTTGCGGAGGACGTGCATTCCAATTGTTCCACCAATTCATGCCACCTTCTCACTGTCTACACTGTTTTCAACTCTTCTCGATCGCTGCTATCGTGTCTGTCACGTGGCACACGTGCCACCAGGTTAAACCGGCGTTGCCTCACTGACCACTGATCCTTCAATATCACTGCCACTGCCACTGCCGTTGCACTGAAACCCGAGCACCCCCCACTATTCTCATCGTTCCAACAGTCTTCCCTCTCCCCACTCTCTCCTTCTACATCGCCTTCGCTGTTCCTCCCAACCATCCCGATCCCACCATTCCAGTTGTCCCAGCCGCCTGCACACAACCATCCGTCCTCACCGCCCTCGTTGTCCCCGCCGCCGCCGCAGCGTGCTCGTAGAGTGCCGCCGCACGTTGCCGCCCGTCTCTCTCCTCTCCCCGCCACCGCTCCGTACCTCTCGCGCAGATGGAGGCGATAGCATTCAGCTATGCAAGGTCAGTCCTTGGCAAATGTCGAGCCGACAGATAAGCATAAATACCCGCTTCCTACGTGTCCTTGCAGCCCGCCCGTTCGAATCCCGCTCCGACCGCCGCCGCCGCCGCCCTGCGAAGCCGAGCGCCGCTGCGCGCGCCGCCGCTCCGACAAACCGCCGCTGCGCGCGCAGATCTGCGCGGACCGCGCCGTTCGGAGATAATCCGGGCGTCCCTCATCGCTCGCACGGCTCCTCACGGCATCAACTGATGTCACTGTAGTGCCTCCGTCTGGGAGGTCCTGTGGTGTGGCGAGTGGTGGCTTCATTTTTCAACCTAGCGGGAAAGCTAGGTCGAATTCAGTCACTGTCTTGGTAGAATTCTAGAGGCCCGCCGCTGTGATAGGTGGTTTTCCGCGGTTTCTCCGAGCAACACAAGGCTAATGCCGGAGCAGTACTCCATCAAACGGGCCACGGACCGCGCGTGATATTTCCTTCCTCTTCCTTGTTCTTTTCTCGTCCTTTACATACACCTACACATTTCTGCACTACCTTACCAGGCAGGCCGGGAGACCGGTCGGGAACTTTTAGCTTGTCCCCGCCGGGGAGATGCCCCGCTGGTGCGAGATGGTTGGGGAAAACCCGGCAAGACGACGGGTAGGTCGGCGCAGGATCTCACCATCAAACAAGGGAAGATCACCGCCACCTCCCGAGGAACAAACATGCAGTACACTTACGGTAATAATGACCTTAGCGGTTGAATGCGACTGAAATCACAAATCCAATCAAATCAAACTCATCGCACGCGGCATTGGCCACTCCTCTTGACAATCGCATAACAGTAACGGGGTCAACGATGGACCCAACTTACAGTTTCCCCTCTCTAACTTTGTCTGAGTAACGAATTACGTTTTCAGTTTAGGAATTTTATCATTACAACCTTCCTTAATCCTACGTAGGAACCTCGCTCTTCAACGCTCATCGGACGTTTACAAAATTCGCGTCTTCCAACTCTATGGGTGATACAAAATCCGGCGTTCGGTTACAGCACGTCCTGCCCATTAACACGTGCTGCGGCTCGCCGTTGACACCTCCCCCATTGGTCTTCACCGGGTACCGAAATGGCATTGGTATGCGACTGCTAAGCTAGGCATTCACGGGCAACCCTGGCTTGGCGACCCTGCCTTGCACCACGCCAGTTGTAGATGTGGCACAATTGTTCCTATTCCATTGTTCGCGCATCGGGGAACAATGCGGCGGTGATAGATCTGCAACCGGCACAATCCACTTGTGTGAATGTCCCTTATAAGCCCAATGAGAGGTCATGGGTTTGTGTTTGAGAAAGGCCAATAAAACAGTTTCCGCAGCACTTTACTACGTCACAGCCATTTGATATTATTACGTCAACTTTCAACCTACATTTACTTTCTCTTCTACTACGTAGTTACGTAGTAAAGGGAATTTTAATGCTGTATCGGAGAGCGGTGACTTCTCGTCGGAAAAACGCGTATTGTAGAGCCCTAATTTCGAAAGAGTTGGATTTCTTTATGTAGTAAATTACTTCCCCTACCCATTGTGTAGTCAGGATTCTCGTTTTTAGTATCCTTGATTCAGAAAAAACATTGTTTCTCGTCGGAACATCTGTCTGTCCGTCCGAATGTTGTCAATGCTAGCGCCTAAATCATTCAGACGGTTCTCTCCAAAATTGATATTCCTCAATCGATCTCGTCGAACGCAAGAATTTGGCACGTATATTTTGATTTTTTGAGGTAATTTGTGTGAAGCCATAATATTTTCAATTTTTTTTTCAAAAATTGCTTCGTATTTTTTTACAAATCTTTTCCTCGGAGAGAGCAAAGAATTCGTATAAAATGGCGAGATCATATTTTCGTTGACATGTCTGCATTTTCAATAGTTGCAAAACTTCAAAATTTTCGCCGTCGTCTGACAACTGCAGTATTGAAAATATAGAGAAAATTAAGTATTGAAAATAGAGATCTCAGTAAATACCGCATGAAGTTGACGTATTGCGAGGCTGGGCTCGAGGCTAGATTTGCACCGGCCTGTGTGCCTAGCTATCCGGGGCTGAGGGGGAAGGGGAATTAGCTGTGAGTCAACAGCGAGTGAGTACGCACTCAGAGAGCGGAACAGAAGCAGTCTCGCAAGGTATCTTAGAAAGCATGAGAGGGTACACGTGTCTTTAGGACCTTCCGCACGAAACTTTTGCTTTAAATGAGACTAAACGTGCGAAAAACATCAACTGCATACTTCGAAAGATCTTTCTTTGGTAGCAGCTAGAAATGACGTAACGTAGCGATAATATACGTACCCCTTGCTTAGGTGGAAGAGTTGCATCTCCGGTAAGATACCTTCATGAAAAATCTCGATCATCGTTCACAATCTACAACCGAGACGTGGTGTCCCAAGCCCTTCCCCACGTCCGAAAACCAATCGAGAATTCAGTCGCGCACGTGAGGATGTTTACGTTCCTCAGCAACGATTGGCTGAGCGCCTGCTGTCGCTACGGAAAACGTAGACGTCGATCACCAGTCAATCCATCCATAGTAAGGAGGTTTGGCAGATAATTTCGGTAGTTAGGAGGAGGCTTGGTTTTCCTTGCCAAACATAGGAAAACGCCTCTCATAATACCATAATGTAAAGATTTGAATGTGGGTTAGTGCGATGGACAAATTGCCCGTGCAGGACCAGTTACGGACTTAATCAAAGCGTAAATCGGCGGTATGATAAGAATGCAGCAGTTTCGGCAAATGGAGCATTTTATATTTTTTTAATAATAAATTATCAAATTTAATAATGAATTTAATAGTGGTTTCGGAAAGTGAAATAATAATGCAGTATTGTGGAGTTTTTCATTTTTACAATAAAAGCGACGAACACAGAATTAAAACGATTTGGTTTTTTCTTATCTAATTTAATTGGTGGGATTAAATTCAATACTTTTTCCGACAAAGTATTTTTAAAACGAAAGTTTGGTATTATCGCAATAAACGCTCAATTATCCAACGCTTGTATTTTAACGGATCGAGTTAAAAGATATTTCGTGCGAATATTACATATATCGACAGTATGTTAATTGATTCTCCGCACTTTCTTCAATTTAAAAAATAAATCAACATAACACTCTATAACAACGGAATAATAATCTTCTATTTTCGCTCATTGAAATTTTAACATCTACGCTCGTCCATTTAATATAATTAAAAAATGAATAGTAGACGTTTCTTGCCACAAATATTCGGGACGTACTTAAAGTGTAATTAACATCAAATAGCTAATCCTTTTTGACGAAATCGAAAAAGATTAACGCGAAATAATAATTTCTCGAATTATGGCTCTTTTGGAATTGGCCCAACGCGAGAGACGTCTTCCACTCCTGATTGACGCAAATGAGATCATGACAAAAATAATCGTGCCGGATCGCATATGGAGAATGAATTTCGCCTGTTCGGCGCCGTGTCAGATACGTCAAATAGCTGTCATCATGCTAGATCGCATATATAATCATCACATAATACATCATAATAAATCACATTATTCACTCGACGAAACTAGAGTCAGTTCGCAACGGCGGCTGGGACGGTTGGTTATTTTGCATTTTGAACACGTTTTGGGATATGATATTTTTTTAATTTAATTTTTCTCCATAATGAACTAAGTATAATTTTACAATAAGCCTGATGATGAGGACATTTGTCCTCGAAACGCCGTGATCTTGCGAACTTAAGATTATTAACTGCCATACATGGAATATCGAATTTCTGAATCTGTTCGACAAAATATGAACAAAGAATTTTTATGTTAATTGACAATGACGGACAATAAAGTTTAATACTTCATATAAGAAATGTCTCAACATGCCAGACTTCAACCACATCTTTTTAACACATCATGTGATAAAAAGAGAAGGTATTCTAATGAGAAGAAGGAATTTTCGCCTGGCTTGCAAATAACCACGTACGTCCTTAGTCACAGACTAAAATAACTTTTTACGAACGTGAAGTCACAGGAAACCTCAGCTGGAGTCATCAGATTGGATTACGCTGTCCTGGAGAAGGGTGACCGAAAGGTTGGGTAACCAGCCACGACTCGGCGGCAGTTGAGAGTAATCGAGAGTCGAGAGTAATAGAGAGTCGAGTCGCCAAACAAAAATAACGGTTTCCACGAACAACAATTCTGTAAGTGAAAGTTCGATTATGGAGTGTTATGGTTCATATAACTAATCCATAAGAACTCATATTCAAAAACACGTCCAAAAAATCCTCGAATGCGACAATTACATGTAATCGCTCTCTCCGCCAGCCATTAAAATTCCCTTTCACCCAGGGCCTCGTCGCGGCATGTGAGCCCTAAGTTCTTATAGATCCCGTTGGTGAGTGTTGTATGTGTTATATCCTTCTCTTTGGCTTATGAAAGATTTTATCGTTTGAAATCGAGAGTAATGTCAATTTTATATTCATGGGATCACTATGAAACTCATAACGCAATTGCTCTACCTACATAAAAATACCTCATCTTGCATTTTGATCAAAACGTCCCGTTTTGACTTGCAAATTCATAGAAAAGTATTAATTAAGTACTAATCTGCATGTCTTAAAATAGGGCAAGAGCAAATACCTTTCAGTCATCCAACCAAGAATTTCTAGGTTACAAGGTTGTGTTAGTATCGCCCTACGTTGAACATACACAGTTAGAAGCCATTTGTCTATTACCTAGGATTGGCGATTCGACTAACACCTACGTTTTTTTGTTCTCTTGCAGTTTTCTGATGATAGAAGTATTGTATTTTTACTTTAGATCACCACCATATTCTAAATCTTCTCAATTCATATACGTTTGTATGTAAAATATGTAAGCAACTACGAATGAAACATTTTAGAACTATTGTTTTGAAAGAACGCGGCCGAATACTAGTTTATAACCCCCGAAAATTGTATATAATAGTAATAATAATAATAATAATAATAATAATAATAATAATAATAATAATAATAATAACAATTATTATTGTTTTTATTACTAATGATTTTTCAGTTACTATCAGGCGTTTCCAGTAAAGTTTTCAGTTATTGTCCTCTCTAATTGGTGGTTTATCATAGGAAGAATACAGAGGCTGCTTCACATCTCCAAAATATTTTTGAGTGACAGGCTGGTGAATTACTTTGACCACACGATTATGTCTGATCAGATTTTGTTTGGGCCCTAAAACTGTGCATACAGAGACTACGTGAATGTTTTATGATCCTTTTGTAGTTTACCGAGAGTCACTGTTTCCTACTCTACATTTAAGCACCCATGGGATGCGAAGATCTAGATGGCGGTCGCTGAAGCACATCAGCGCTCCCTTCCTCACCGGCAAGCATAAAGTGAATAGCTAATTAAAAAAGTTGTTGTAAGTATCCTCCTGGACTGCAAAGGCGTGCTTTTTTGACTCCTGTAAGTGAAGATGAACTTATGCACGGACATAAAACTATATAAATCTGGCTTCATAAGTATCACAAAATATGTTTTCGCAAAATTTAGAATAAGAAAAAACTAACTAGTTACAATAAGTAATTTGAATTCGTTTCACGGTACTAAAGTAATATTAGATAATTTCAAACTCAGAAAAATATTTCATATGAAATTTACCGTTTTTTAATTAATATTTCATGAGCGTAAGATTCGCTTCTCCAATCTCACCAACGCATGCGCACGACGTGCGCGTCTTGTAATGAGAGGGCTCACATTCGCCGCTGGTAATTAGCAACCAGGCATACAATTTCTCCATATACATATTCGGACTCAGGCATGACTGTGGCTAATATACTACAGGATACTTAGAACTGAAAATACTCGAGAGTCAAGGGAGATTAAAGATTGAATTACAAAACCCTGAACCGATGATACTTCCGAGCATCTGTGGAGCTTCCTGAATATAAAATTACGATCATGTTTGTTCGCGCGCCTGATTTCCAAGAAAAGGAATGGAAAATTTATAGATCGGATACTATCCCTTCATGCTGATCATATTAACGCGCGAAAAAAATGGCCGTGTTATTCTGACTCATTCATTATTTTTTGTCACACCTCAGAGGATATTAAGTGTTGAAACCATCTCAGGGTGGTATTTTCAATTGCCTTTGATAGAGAAAGTGTTACTTCCTTCTCGTATGAGTTTGATATCGACCCATTTTAAACATGTTTGCATCTGAAACAATGAATGAGGAATAGAATCACTCATTAGTGCCAAATGTTTCCACCGTGAGGTGTAGAAGGCGTGAGAAAACCACCATTAATCATTAATAATCATTCTTCATTCATGACAGTACATAGCGTTCTGCAAAGGAAGAACATGTTGACTATGAAGATAAACGCATCTTTGGCTGTGAAAAGGAGTACCTCAAAAAACTTGCAATGAATTCCTTTTGTGCCCTACAACTTACATACGATCAACAGATCCAATTGTGTTCTGTGAACTCCTAGGATTAAATGCTAAAGTAGGGATTCTCCAAAAAACATAAGAAATAAAAAATGTAGAAGTACTGTGCCGTACTCTAGCACCAAATAATTAAACCTTTGCCCCTTGAAACGGAACTACCAATTTCGTAATGAATGATCTTGGAATTAGCATTATCTACCCTCATAATATAATAAATTCCCAACAAAAATTGCAGAAGTTCACTTCCATGCAATCACGTTCTCACAATAAATACAAAAATGCATCACGTCGTTTTGCTTCAGCTATGACAATGCAGAAATAAGAATGCAATGTTTTTCTCCGAAAACATACATCGTAGAACATATGCATGTCTCCTACATTTCTCTATGTAATATTACGCTAGATTTCTCTCCCTACTAATATCCCCAGGGTTATTTTTCTTAATTTTGAAGAGTTTCGTGATAAGAAAAGTGTTCCGCAAGTACAGAAAGGCAAGTACATGACCCAGGATATTAAAGGAGGAAGTCACCGCAAAATACTCTGTCACAACTCTTTTCTCTCCAACAGAGTAGGCAAAATGAGTATAATTTACGCTGGCTTTGCCATTATAACAGCAAGGATTTATTAGCAAACCTACACGATCAAGATGGACAGGCATGAGGGGCACAAAACACACGACCACAGAACTCAGTCCTTCGTTAAAGATGTTTCAATGCACAGACGATGAAGAAATGTATTTCATTGTGTGACAGGCAAATGAAGAATAAAGTTCAGTGTAGTCTCCACGTAAGTTATTCCAGGAAAACGTTCTTTCAATCTGCGACGTGAATTGCAAATAAACAAGGTGATTGATGCAGTTACCTGAGTATGGAGAGGAGATTACCTGCCTACCTTATGACTATAAAAGTAAATGGAAAAATAACGGCATACATATCTGCATACAGTAACAATACAGCAAGATCACAGAGTTTAAATCTAACATTTTCAAATGCAGAGAGAACTGTAGCTACTGACGTTTCTCAAGCCTTGGCGCGACTGACAAGGAGTTATTGGTCATAATTGGCAGATAAGATGGATCACCGTCTACACTTGTCAGTTTTGCATAAAAAACTCAACTTCAGATGTTATCTTAAAACCACATTCATTTCTTGGCAACCGTGAGACTGTGTCCACAAACAGTGATCTGACTAAATTACGAGAATAAAGGCAATAGTGTGTGTTTTTTAGCGGTTTCTACGTGTGTTTGATGATTTTTCGAGGTTCTCAAATTCTCTATTGAATTACGTATGTACTAGAGTATTAAAACACGTCATAAATAACTAATTTATTACTTTTACATAGAAATAAAATCTACTAATATTAATTTCACTACTTACGGGCGAGAAGTTCGATATTTCGAGAGTTGCCAACCACATTTGTAGGTACCATTATTCATAATTCAACTTTGCATTTAAAAGAGTGGGGGAGGAATTCTGGAGCTCAAGAAAACGTACGCAGATAATACGTCACATACAGTTTTTACTATTTATTGACGATAAATATTTTTTTTAATTCAATGTTCGGACGGTAGTGGCCATGGCCATATGATAACCTTCTGAAGAAAGTCTTCTACTCCAAATGTCAATTACATAATATTTTAATTGAACCACACATAAAGCCTGACTGGAGTTAAAACGTAATATAATGAAAAGCGTTACTTACGACAACTCGATCATGCAGTCATTAATACAGAAGTGTTTTTCACTGGTGGAAACACGAAATCCAACACCTGAAATTGTTCACGACAACTAAATAGTGAAACATTTGCATTAAACTTCTGCTATTGAAGATTACAAGGATACAACTAACAGCTTCATTACTTGTATTTTAAATGTCAAGACGTTTTAAATGTAAACTATGAGAAGCGCTAGGATCAGAATAAATAATCCTAGTTTGTAATTAATCCTATCAAATTTTTCGAAATGTTTGAAGAATGAGAGACGTTTAAAATGGTACGTTAAAATAAAATACTAAGAGCTTTGACAGTTTTTCTAATACAACTAATTATGGGAGGCGATTGGTGATGATTTCTTCTTTATTTCGTTCAGTGAGTATCTGACCGTCGAGTTGGTTGGCCATGGGTTTTCTGGGTAGATTCCAAAAGCACAGAAAGGGGGTGTGAGATGCTCTTCAGAGGTGGTCTGGCAACGAAGCGCGGTCTAATCCATTTGAGAAATGAATGTGAAAAGTGGCGAATACCTGATGAAGAGAAGACCCATGAACTGAAATAACCAACGTTGGAATAAATAGTAATCGATGCGGAAGAGACCCCTAAAAAATTGACGAAAACCCGGTTTATCCACATTGTCCACCTGGATGACCGAAATTTGAACCCCAGATCCCTGAGGAGGAAAGCTCATAAGTTGGTCGGTTCGCCACAGGTAGCTCCTTCGCCAATTTGGCTGTGACATGGCGCTTCCAGGTATAGAACAACACATCAAATTTCCTAGAGTTTTTAATTAACACCGGCTCCTGTATTTATATCCCTCGAAAGTTAAAAGGAAATAAATGGCCTGGCTTTCTTCTGGTGGTTCAGGTAGCGAGCACACACTGCTATACGACCCCGGCAGCCCAATGAAATATCTGTTCAGCCTTCAGAAGACGTGAAGATTGTGGGTGTAAAATTGAGTGTATCTCTGCCAAATATCTTCACGTTCAATGGTCAACAATATATGCAAACTGATAGTGGCAAGAAAAACTTAAAAAAAATATTAGTGTGCTTAACTAAGTAAACAGACTTCCGAAGTTACATACTATCCCCATATATACAATTTTTGGTTTTACTATTTTATTTCTCTTAATTTTAGATTTTCAATAAATCGCGCAAATGTATAGCTTCGGATGGAACACTTTTCTTTAAAATATACACGTACTCTGAAATATGTTAAGACATTCTTCTGAAGTGATTCATCTGTTTATTATATCACTTCCTTTGGGCGGAGTAAACATGTGAAAATAACATGCAAAATAATGGCGTATTTTTTGACGACCTTCCGGACGCAACGCGAGAGACAACTACCGGGGACGCAAGTTTTTGCAAAAGCACAGCCAGCTCATACGTGTTACCAAATCGTAAATCTCCCTCCGTGCATCCTGGATAAGGATCAAATTTGGAGGGAACATTTCTTTATCATTTGTAGTTGTACAATCAACTTTTCTGCCCATACTCGTGCTTAAAAAATTGATGTTTAATATTTTAGTAACTGTATGTCACCCATAAGACAATTATACGAGAACACACAATTTTTACAAGCACACAGATTAAAATAAAAATCTAAATTGTTATGTAGAGTAATATGACATGTCTTTTCGTACATAATTACACGTAAGTTTCGTACATTCACGTAAGAGAGAGAAGTGACTGGAGATCAAGTATTTTCTATTTGGCGATTTCTTGTAACAAAGTTTTCGCTAATAAGGACCGTAAATTATCAGCTTCTAGAGAATCAGATTACTTACTTTTCTAACATTAAAGATATTTTCTTCTTCTTATAATAATAATAATAATAATAATTATTATTATTATTATTATTATTATTATTATTTTACCAATTTGTTCTTCCTAGTGATGTGACCTTTTCACCTAGTGATGACATTGATGATTTTCATCAGATAGAGACATTAAAGGGCAAAGGAAAGCCATAATGATAACTGCATCATCTGAACTGTATCGCAACTAGAGCATTGTCGACCGAAAACCAACTAAGTAGATGGTTAAACTGAGACTGCCCTGATCGGTTTCTTCCGAGGAACAGGTCTGAGTAGTACCTCAACTATGTGTCGCCCGAAATATTATCCCCGCAATCATATTTAGCCCTGGACAATCGAGTGAACCGTGTAAATTTTGCTCAATGTTTAATGAAATACTCTCCAGCTGTCTCTGATTCATCAGGCGGCCTTTTCTCGTAAGCAATAATAATAATAATAATAATAATAATAATAATAATAATAATAATAATAATAATAATAATAAAGTCTGTCTCTTTCCTGAAGGTTCACGGGTTTGAATCCCGCCCGGGACATGGATGTTTGTGTGTGTCTGTATACAGTATGCGATAAAATAATTATAAACGTTGTCATTGCCAACAATAGTATTTAATATAAAAGCAGCTTTCGATGGCTTAGCGGGTAGTCGTTTTGTGGCTTCCATTCAGCAGACAACTGATGATGATGGCTAAGCCATCGAAAGCTGCTCTTATATTAAATACTATTGTTGGCAATGACGTTTATAATTATTTCATGAAAAAATGCCAACGATAACGCACCACAACACCTATACAGTATGCGAGTTTAACTACCGTAGCGCCACAGGGAGAAGAAAGAAATATATTACAAGCAAAGGTTTAAACTGTGATAGCGGTACCAAAAATATGGCTTCCTCTGGTAGCAAGCGCAATGTACTCTGCTCCCGGATATTGGAGGTCCCTCGGCCGTCAGGTGGTTGAATCTCGATCGCCTAATTAGCCGAGTCGCGCGCAACGAAAAGCTGTCGACAGCGAACCAAGTAAATAAGTAGGCGTTGCTAATGAATTGCTGGTGTCCCCGCCGACACCATCTCTCGAAAACTCCAGGAGGGCAGCGGCCGGCAATTGGTAGATGGCCGGCGGCGGCCAGTGGATGGCGGCGGCGCGGCGGGCAGGAAACCTGCTGTGTGAGTAGGTAAGTAATAATTCGAGTGGGTAGGACGGTAAGTGTATGAGGGTTGGTGTGTGCGTGTGTGTGTGTGTGGGGGGGGGTATAGGTATGTTTGAAGGTGAGCGACTGGGTATGTGTGTGGGAGGGTAGAGGTGTGTGTGTTGTGCAGGGAGGGTAGATGTGGTTGCGAATGGGTGAGCAAGAGGGTGGCTAAGCGAGTTGATAGGTGAGTGAGTGAGTGAGTGGGTAAGCCAGTGGGTGGGTGAACGAGGGAGCGAGTGATTGGGAAAGCGAGTGGATGGTTGGGTGAGTGGGGTGTGGGTGGGTTAGCGAGTGGGAGAGATAGCGTGGGAGGGAGAGCAAGAGGAAAAGCGAGTGGGATGGAGAGCGAGAGGACGGTGGTTGAGCTGGTAGGTGAACGAGGGAGAGAGTGGTTGGGGATGCGAGTGGATGGTTGGATGAGTGGCGTGTGGGTGGGTTAGCGAGTGGGAGGGATAGCGTGGGAGGGAGAGCAAGAGGAAAAGCGAGTGGGATGGAGAGCGAGAGGACGGTGGTTGAGCGGGTGGTTGAACGAGTGGGGCGGTGGCTGCGTAAGCGGAGAGGGAGGCGGGCGGCAGGCGGAGATGGACGGGAAGGCGCCCCGCTGGGCGGAGGCGGGCCGGCGGCGGCGCCGCGGTCGCCGTAATTAGCAGCTCGCCGCTCGGGGAGCACCACTTCGCCTCCGACGGACTCCAACAGGCTCGAGGACGCACGGAGGACGCGCTATCGAGCACGTCCAGAGGACCCTCCGTCACAAATTAACTAGGCAGGGGATGGGAGCGTTCATGGACATTGCTCGAAGCGGAACGAGCCCTTGAGGCTAATGGCTTGGAACCAGATGTAAGGGTGGCAACGATTTATCGATAATATATATGTAGTGTACAGACAATATAACATGTTAAGTTTGTCTTCACTTTCTTCATTTTTTTAAATTTCATCCCAAAATCACAATTGAAATTGTACAAAAAAACAGCTACTCTTCCCAGAAAAAGCGATTTCCGAATACAGTTCAATAGCAATCACTTAGGGTCTTTGCACGTTTGGAGAACCTTAATATAACTTCATTTCCATCACTGTATTTTTAACACATACGGTTATATTTTGAGGATTCTGTATGTACGAATATACAGAATATCCCAGAAAAAAACTTCGTCATCATTATCTACGTGTTTCAGATGTCATATTCTTCTTGTACTTTATTCAGAAATCTTGTTGTGAAGATATTGGTTATTATTTTTAGGTACCATGTTTCTTCATAATTTTATCTGACTGTTATCCAATCTTTATTTCTAAATGATTATAAGTTAGAATGACGTGCTGCTGTCCCTTGCGCTGCCTCTAAGACGTAGCAATCTCTTCAAATACCTTTTCACTGGCACTACAGAAACATTCACGAATGTTTACGCACTGGAATCTCGCAATTAAGTGCAGGAGCATCGATGATGTGGCAGATTAAGAAGAAATACGTAGCAGTAATGCATTAATCCGTTTTAGTTACATTTCAATGCATCTGTATTTTCTTCGAATCATTGCTCCAAAGCAAATTGGACACAATACCTACCAGTCAATGGGCAAGAAATCATTAAACTAAGAGTTTTAGGTCGCACAGCAACACATACGATGACCTCGCTCTACGTTTTGACCCTTCCAACCCCTCGTCCAACACACGTCGCACCGATTATTGAACTGCGAGGACTCTGATTTAATCCCCTTGGATTTTTGTCTGGAGCTATGGAGCTACTACTTGAAACAAGAATAAGTATATTGTAATGTAGGTGACGTTGCTGCGCTTGTATACGATGTGACAAGTACAAATGAAGTTGGGATTCCCGGCGTTCAGGAAGGATCGCTGCTCGCTCACTGATGTGCACTTATGTGCATGAATAGAGGTCACTTCAAATATATTACAACATACTAAGTTTTTAATGCAAATATGCAGGCAATTTGTATTGACTGGTCCGGATACGGGAGAAATCAACAGATTTCAGGGGGTGTTGATGCGAATACCAAACTTTCATATGAGAAAAGAGCTTCCCTTCTTGTCTTTTCTAGACATTCAATTCCTACTGTAGTTGTGTCGTGTAATTTGCATTTATACGTGAATATATTGTTTTTCTCTTTGCTAATTTATCAATTCATTCACACCAATCCCGCACTATAAAAATATTTACTGATAATGTATTTGTTATTCATTTTAAATTTCACATAATAATTTTCCAACTTCAAATGCCCGTAAACTAATGCTGAAATAAAATGAAACTATGTATTGCTAGGCCGTTCATGTGGCACATTTAAAAAACCCACAAATAAATAAAAAATACACAAATAAGATGTAAATTTAACTCAGCAACAGAAAAAATCCGTGTTAATTCTTACTATTCTCTTACAATGTTCATTTTAATTTATTCCCACATCTCTACAACAGTGGGTTGTGGTGTTTCGCAGAGTAAGGGAATGCAAGCTACGTCCTTGATAAAGTGGTCATGAGTTCGTTTCCTTTATTCACCACTCGCGCTATCCCTGTACTATCGGTTACTTACAAAATATTGTAGATAAGCCTGAAACATTCGAAACATTTTCAGTGCTTAAAAATCAGAATGTAAAAAAAATTATACAATATTTTTTGACAGTTTGAAATAAATTCCAAAAGAGACCTTTCTGTGAAGTCAACATAAGTACTTTAGAAGGTGTGGTATGCACATTTTCCTATTTAACGTAAAGTAATTGGACTGCCTACAAATCATTATTATGTTCCTATCGCTATTTAGATGTTCCTATCGTTATTATCAACAATTTTTTCTGCCTGGTCTGCGACACCAGATTAGACAAAGAACGTCACGCGGCGGCCGACAGCGCAGAGAAGGTAGTATTTTGACAGACATAAGATACTGCCGTTTTATCGGATATTCCAAAGGACCCACGCAAATTTCAGATGATACTGCATTATTCACAATTCACGAGGACATACTTCGCTCATAAGACAATATGCACAACGACGTAAAAACTGGCATCACCTGATCAGAACATTGGAGAATCAAAACAAACGCAAACAAATCCAAGCAAAAGTCTTCACACTTCGTACTGAATATCACCTCATTTACAAATATATATTACGACCCTCACATGCTTTCCTAGCTTGTAAATTAGAGTATAAAATAAATGCTTGACAAAAAACTAAATTTCCCTGGTCATCAGTACCAAAAAACTGTATAGAGAAATACAAATACAATCAAAACAAGAACACTATTGCAGAACATCTTATAAGTTTAATTACTAAGAACAACTCAACAGTTTATCAATTTTCTTTCAGAATTTTCACCCACTTCCCTCTTCAAACTTGACAGAAAAAAAACTAAACCTAAAAACCTAAAATCATCATCCAACAAAGAGAATTTACAGCGTTAATAATATTTGTTTCCAACGCTGCTACTTTAAAAGATTGCTTTAAAGGCTACTTTGCTTCTACTTTAAAGGATTTGCTTCACATCATTGGACTAAATATTATCACTATTCCCTCAAAACAACAGTCAGTAACAAAAAGAACAAATAGCTTCAGAGTTAACAACATAGCATTCTGGAAAAGCAGCACTACCGACCAGGAAGGAATAAAAAAGCAACTTCGTGTTGTCACCAAAAGACAAAATAAGACAATACGTAAATGAACAACGAAATTCGTCTTTTCTTATCACTTACAACAAAATGAATATTGCAAGTATTATACTGTAATTGTTTTTAAATTAATAAGGTTTCACGTACACTATTATTTTCCTTGTGTTGTGAATGGGACGAGCTGCACTGCTACCTGGTTCCCAACATCAACAGGGGGAAAACCTTTCTGATCCAAACAAAAGAAAAGAATCTTACTTTCCTTGCTTCCATTAAATATATTATAGTGTGGTACATTATGCAGATGCCAGAGAGGCGGCAAAACGGGCCGGTAACTCTGACCCAACTCTACAGGTAGCCCATTGCTTGGGACTATGGACACGCGCCAGCATGCAGGGCCAGAAGAAAGACAACATAGGAATCTGATAATGCAAAACCTTGAGCTAGCGAACCAAATGCTTACGTTTCCTTGAAGAAGGCCGTATTATTAACAAAATACGTAATATACTGATGAATATTATTCTGTTTATAAACATTATTGTGAGAAAGTAATCTAGTTATAAGAGCTGTAGCAAAAGCTTTAAACTGTAGATCATACATCCGGAGAACGCAAGTAAGACTAGAGAAAAATAATGGTCCATCCATAGAAGTGTACGTAACTTTTAAATTGCATAAAACTTTAAGAAACAAATTGCATAACACTTTAAGGAGCAAGCTGAAGGGATATGGTAGAGGACAACGGTTGCATTAACGCATGTAGTTACGAGTTAGCAACTGAGACGAAGAGTGAGAGATCCTGGTATTTACATCTCAGTCCTCACCCGCGACCTGGATGACACTACTGAACGCCCGCTGTTCTGAAGGTTGGCTGTCTACCCATTCATTGGGTATCAGCGGATGCCGGAGCAGTATCTTCAACAACCGACCAACAAACTCAGTATTCAACTAACAAAGTACAGTATGACGCAACCCTAGATGTTCAAAACCACCGAGATCTCCGAATGGGGCAGTATATTGCGTATCAAATTCAACCCTACCAAATATCAAGCCAAACTCTTTTCTCTATGCAAACCCACCCTACCTGCGCCGTTAACTTACAACTCCACACCCATCCCTTGGTTACCTTCCAACACGCCAGTCAAATACCTCGCAGTTCTCTTCGATTGTAGACTAACCTGGAAACCCCACATCCAACATAGACTTGCCCTAGCCACACAAAGAACTCACCAGCTCCTCCCAATACAACGTCGATCTTCTCCCCTCATTCAAACCGGTACTCATCTTTACAAAGCTATGATCAGATCTATGCTAACATACGCAAATCCTATTTGGGGCTCATCAGCCAAATCTCACAGTCTTAGACTTCAGACGTTTCATAATCGTTTCCTAAGAACCATAACCAAAGCACCTTGGTTCATACCCAATGATCTCCTTTATCACTTGCTCGGCATACCCCCCATTACCGCCAACATTAAACAATCCGCCCATACGTTTTACCACAAAAATCCTTCAATCCCACACGCGCTCCACTTCCAATTAGGCAAAGTAAAAACCAAACAGAGCACGCATCCGCAGGAAACTACCCAGACAATTTTTTGACCGACCCTAAACCCATCGCACAGATAACTCCTCGAAATAATCCTAAAGCAGTAATAGATTCAAAATTTAACTCAAATCATTAAATCTGTATCCAATGTATTCAAACCCGTTGCGAAAGAAGTTGTACACCTGAAAGCAAATAAATTAAAAAACAAAAAACAACGGACCATGAGCAACGCTCGATCTTTTCTTCCCCATCATGGCACGAACTCATACTTAAAACAATGGGCTGATTCCTTATCCTAATATGGTATACTTCTCCACATTTAGAAATGTCTTCGGCCGAACTGTGAGTAAACGAAAGTCAACTCCCAAACTCACCGACACATATAGAACCAGAAAGAAACAAAATATTAAATACAATGCATAGTTACAGAACCAGTGACACAATCAGGATTTTTCTGGGTCATGAGGAAGTTAGTCTAAACCAGTCGACTCTTTTCGTATAAAGATATGTTCATTCATATGCTGAGTTTAAAATTTATGTTTATTGTTGACTTATAGTTATTTATCAAATATTCAATTGACGGAATTCTTTCAAATTCCGTCAGCCTCCATACTGCTCGTTGTGTATACTTCGGGAATGTCCATTCCCGCCTTAGATATGGTATAATATTCTGGGGAAATACATCTTGTAACTCCTAGACTTTAAGATTACAAAAACGAATTGTACGAATAATAAGCAAATCCCACCCATGTAATTATTGTAAGCCTCTTTTTATTCACCCAGGTATTTTAACATCACCTACTCTCTTCATATATGAATCAGTGGTTTTTGTCAAAAATGACTTACTTAAGGGCGAGAATATATTTTCAGCAAACGCCGTTGTCTATAACTACAACACTCGAGATAGTAATCATATTCATTAGGCGACAGTATCAACAGCTCCCTACACAAAATTCACATATAATACATGTACGTTATTTTACAATACCGCGCCAGATGACATTAAACTATTACATTCGATACAAAAGTTTAAGTGCCAAAATCTTTTCTGCTGCACAACAGTTTCTATACAATTAGAGAACATACAGAGCATCCTTACAGAGCATCCATACAGAGCAACAGGAAAGTAACATTAATTTTAACAATGACATTTAATGTATTATATACCACTAGGCTTGTTTAATTGTAAAGAACCTGTAACAAGTATTGTACTTCAGCTTTTGGGTCAATGACCCCCATCTCGATCAGGTTTTCGTCCAGTATCCCAGATCCTCGAGCAAATGCTGAGATGGATCCTTGTTTTGCTTCTGGGCATAAATGTAACTTCAAATTAACTTCTCCCCACAGCACGTCACACACAGTCTTTAACTGTTTTTGACGTAAATAAATAAAGCCAATCTGCGTGCCCTATAAACCCCCGCCAGCCGGCCCCCAAGAGTACGCCAGCGAAGAAAACGCAGCCCGAGTCGCGCGCCAGCTCCCACTGGCCGAAGCGGCTCGCGGCTCGCGGAGCGCGTGGTAGGAGCAGCGCGCGCGGTATCTGCGCCCGGGTTCAAAAGGCACGCTTATCACGCACAGATTGGCCTGGAAGACTTCCGTATCGCCCGCAACCGCCGCCCTCTGCCGCCGCCCCCGCCATCTCGTC
>BOPP01000027.1:10183040-10202770 GCA_017312745.1 Gryllus bimaculatus | reverse complement strand
CCGCCATCTCGTCCCAAACTCCGCCACAACCGCCCCCTAACGCTTGACTAATACTTAACAATTCGTCCATCTCCCAAAACAAAGCTTGCTCGGCCTTTGATTTTTCCAGACAAAAAGGAAGGATTCTCGCTCTATGAATCACGAAAAAAGTTGGATATCGGAACATCACAGCTGAGGTCGTTGACTCGGACGCCTGTTATTAAATGTTTCGTGCGAAATTCATCCAGTGATGTTATAATAGGCCAGATGTATACTAAATAATTATAAAATTACATTACATGATTTATAGATGAATTCTGAAAGGAGGGCAGTTTAATCTCCAATGTTATAATAACAGTGATAGAGCTGGAAAAGCTTGACCGCGTTTTCGAAGTAATCTATTTGATTCAATTTCTGAATATTTCCAGTAGAATATTTTAAAATATAGTAACCCATGATACTGTATTGCAAACGATATGTACATGAAAATACAAGATTCTTCAGTAATATCCGAATTTTTGTTACGCATACACTATCACAGAAGTTGTAAATAGTGAAGAAGAGTTTTGGGCATAGATGAGTTCATTAATTTGGGGTCTGCATTCAAACGAAGAACTACCGCATTGTGGATCACGAAGGAATTGGACAAAGAGACCACATGAATGGGACCAACGACCCATAAATCGGTATTATGTGATATGGACAAGATTCCTCTTGGCATATAGAGAATTTAAACTAAACAGTAGTGAAATGATTAAACATGATTTACAGACGTTTCATAAAAATATGAATGAAATGCATTCTTTTTCAGTTTTTCTATTACAGTTTAATGTCTAATACAGTAATAGCAGTGATGATATAACAGCACTTTCGAGTTTTAGAGGTAATTTTACACTAACTTAATAACTGAACAAGAGGTTGTAAAACAGAACAAGTGTTGGATGTATCTCTTATTGTAGTACCTTTATGAAAGACAAGGTAAAAACTAAACGTAATTTCCTGTAACTATATTACGATATTTCCCAAACATATTATTTAATTTTCATGCATTAAACAATTAGTATTTGATAGTCAATTTTTTTTATTCACAAGATCACTTTCTAAGAAATATTTTCTTTGAAAGAACGGAATGATGTTAATCATTCTCTTATGATTTCAGGACACTCTCAACTCATCATCGATTAGCAAGCATCAAAGTCGTTTGAGTTTACGATTTTCGTCTAAGATATGGTGTAATCATTAGAAAAAAGTCTTCTAATATTACCTTAACTTTCAGGTTACGTGAACGCGGAAATGAATAACAGTCGTCCTAGTAAACAGTTATCAGCGCTTTAATTCAATTAACTAAAAACAGGTCCATATTTGACATATTTATGTAATGAGGAGTAATCTTTTGTGAAAAGAACATTTGAATGATTGCCGTTTTATCCAATTCTTATATTCATTTATATAATACTGCTTGTAATTTCAGGGTTAATAAATATATCACTACAATTACTACACGTGAAACAAATTTTTTCTTTAAATTACTTAACTATGCGAAATTTCATTACATTAATTACTCATTTTAAAATACAAAGGAAGTTTCAATGGCAGAAATTAATATAACGATTACGCTTCCTGAAGGCATTCACTTAATCCATTCATGAACACCTAACAATTGCTCGAATTATATTTTACAAAGAAATTATTCGAAATAAATATGTTTTTAATTTAATGAATTGAAATATTTAAAACCAGTAAAAAACCAACGTTTGAGAATTCAAAAATTAAATAAAATTTTCAAATCGGTTATACCCGTGGCAGTAGTAATTAGTTACGTTTAATTGGTGAAAACATGTTTTCAAGTCATATTATAGTACCTTTTTTAATGATAAGCACATCAGAGCATTTTATTTTCATGTATATTCACGAGTCAAAAACATGGGGAATATGTCCTTGTGATCGCATATATAGTATATTGAAATATACTATACTTATAAATGAACAACCTGTTGTTTTTTCTAAGAAGGTAAATTTCCTTTAACTGATTATATATCTTTTCCTTTACGTTCGTGTTAGCATTCTCCAACGATAGGAACGCCCACACTCCGAGCTAAAACTAGGCGGAAACGAAGCGTCGCTCTCACGACCTATGCAAATTACAATAAATCCGTGCACGCGCCATAAAACGCATTCAATGCTTCGTGACAGACATTTTTCACGTAGTCAAAACATTGTTTTAGGTTGCACTCAAGCGTTTGAAGCATCTTCATTCATGCCAACGTGAATATCGGAACCTCTGGCACCACTTCCAGCGCTGCGGACTGCGGCCAAGTGCCACTCCACGCGTGCTCCGCAGTCCCGTCCACGCTCCACCGACAACCTCAACATCGCACGATTTATTTTGGAAAGAAAGTCCTTTTCACTCTTCACGAATCTGTCAAGAGTCCTCTCACAACACGTGGAAAAATTATACGATTTGGTTAAAAATATAGTTCACTATTCATTCACGTGTCCTGTTGGACATCGTGAATCCGGAATGAAATATTATGTTTATTTTCTTTGAATATTAACTGCCTGTACTATCAGTATTTCATATTAATTACTATTTATTGATGGTAAGCTAATACCAAAAAACAGCATCAGGTTGCTTATATACATACATCTTTCAGGAAAGCAGTGTAGATAATTACAAGAACTTTACCAGTAAACACAAATTTTTAGCGTAATAATTTGGAAGGCTCCCCCGATCGGTAAGTGGGTAGACCCACCAAATAAACACATGCATTTGTCATCAGCGAGTCTGAATATTTCCTTTTTACGCTTGAATTATGTGGAATTACGGGGTGAAGAATAATAGTAGGTCAATACTCGATAACTAATTACTATATTAGTTGACGCGCCCGAAAACGAAAAAAAAAAATCAAACAACATATAGAAGTTAATTTCAATTCGAAATAAACGTATTTTTTATGTTTTGAATGAAAAAAAATTGGAGACACTAATTAAGTCGACGCCTGGGGGCAAGCGGCCCATCCTCTTTCTAGACGCCACAGTCCGGCTTGAACGAGGAATCAAGGAAGATCGGACAGGAGCTATGTCTCTGCCACAGCCTGTAGAGGTTAGGCGATTCTCACCTGCGTCACCACTCACCTGAATCGTAAACCCCACCTGCGGAGGCACGCTTTCAGGAAGAACGTTGAAGTATTCCGTTGCGGATATTTCAAATTTCCTTGGACGCCGCACTACCCTCCCTACTCCTCCGACGATTGATGAAGACGAATGACAGGGAGCAAAATTCAGGAGAGGAAGGAATGGCTCTGCTGCTGGATATTACCTACGGGGAAAACTTCAGACAGAATGAGTACCAGGTACTCAATCTCTCCTAAGTTTTTCCAGTACATTCAGATACTATGTCCGAGAAACATTCCCGCGTACAACCGTGAGTGGCGCGGTCTTCAAATAGAATTTGGAGAGTTCATACAATAATAGTGCTTTAAACTACTATAATACCACACTTGTCGGGAGCTCAGAGCTTGTCGCGACTGCAGCAGTGCCCCGCTGGTGGGAGATACTTGGTTGGAGAAAATGCCTGCAAAGGTAGGTCCCCGCAATAGGTCGCGCCAACCAGCGGAGGAAGATCCCTGCCACCTCACGCTATGAAAACATACACTACACTTACGGGACTAATGACCTCAACCTTTTTCGCACCCGTAATCAATGATTGTAATAGTATTCGTAGAGTTCTATTAATAGCTATTATTATAATTAATATTAATTAATTAATATTAATATTAATATTATTATTCTATTAATATACTATGTAGAGTTCATTGTACAAGCTGACCGATATTTGGACTGCAGGATGCCGAGGCCACACAAATGGGAGACGAATCTCTTTGACAACGGAATTGGACCGCGCAAAGGTTTATTCAATATATTACTTTATTTTCTTACGCTGCAAATCGGTCGCACGCAAAGGCCATATAAAAATTTACGTTAAATGTCTCTTACTCTCATGCATACATGCATATGCATTGCTCACATGCTTATTGAATGTAACTGTGTGCTTTTTGTAAATTCATTACCCGTTCCTTACCCGCCGGTAGGGTAGAGCTTAACGCCTTCACGGCTTGATACGGTTAGAATAGAATAGATGTAATTCATCAAATTTTTGAAATCTTCATAAAATATTTTAAACATAAATTTATAGACAATATTATTTGTTATTATTATTATTATTATTATTATTAATATTATTACTATACTAATTGTTACCATACTCGAAAACTAGCAGAGCAACAAAATCACCTACATACTTTCTCGTATTTATTATAACACATTCATATTATAATATTGCAGATTGTATCCTACTAATTTTTCAGTCGGGAAACATTCTTTAGCAATAGAGGCGCGTGTGATTCCAATTTGCAAGTTTCAAAAGTTCACAGGTTTTAATGAAAATTGATACAAAAAATTATTTATTTCATTAAAACAAATACAATTTTAATGAAAATGTATCTTTCATTTACAAACTGTTTCTTGGTAGTTGGAGGGAACCGAAAAAAGTTTAGATTATGTCAGTTTCGAAAACTCAGACTGAGTACTGAATTGGCTGAAAATTGGGAGCTGTGTCATTTTTATCAGCGTTCTTTGCTGTACTGCAAAAAAAAAATAATAGAAAAACAACTTGGGATTCATTTTTGAGAAAATTTTGTAAGTAACCTAGAGACTACATGAAAACTATCCGCAAAAACTGACAGATCTTTTTCAAATTTAATGTGCCCCAGTGAGATCAGTGTGATCGATTGCGGAATATCCATTGTTAGGACAATCCATTGTACGGTTTAGGTGCTAGAGTTGTTCAGACAGACAGACGTTCATAGAGAAGTCACTTTTTCACCATCAAAGATGCACAAAACGTGGATTCTGACGACACTGAGTGAAACACATGAACAAGTGAAACAAGTGAAACTAATTTGCTACCTATAGGAGCCAGAAAAATATATTTTGTCGGTACCGATGACCCACAAAACTTGTTTTTTAGTGTACGAATTTCAGCGTCGTGCGATTTTTCGCTTACATAAAGTCTGTCTGCTTAAATGGGATTGATTGAAAACGCTAATTCCGAATATTGTAATTCGTCGACTGTTGCAATTCCGAAGATTGTAATTAATTGACTGTGACTGCAAACGATGAATTATAGACCGGAAGGCAAAAATGTGCACAAAAGTAGGCTTGGGCATAGCCTCTGAAATTTAAATATCTAGTTCCACGAATTTAATAATTTATATTTTTATTACCGTTCATCAGTGCTTTTTACCAGTATTGCCCGACGAATCTAGTTATTCGATAGGCGAGGGAGAATCGCATTTCGTTTCAGTACTGTTTCGAGAGAGAATATTAAATAAATCACGTGAGTCCATACCATTTTTTGACTTCATGCACCCTACAATATAAATTGTCACGTATGGTGATCTGATAATATCACGTATGCAGATCTTTCTCAATGGGAAATAAACGCAAAATTTCGAATCACTCGAATTTTGAACCCAGGGGCTGAGCTGAAAGATATATCGAAATAACGATGTATTTGTAACTTTTCCAATCACAGAATCCCAATGTCTTGCGGCACATTGGTTGCGAAGAATTCGACACAGATTTCAACCCGGCGCTGCCGTCCATCCCCAACGTCATTGCGGCTACTACCACCATCGTCAACTCAGTTCGACAGCCACCTTCTCGTGTTCAGGTACAGGCGGCCGCTGGCGGTTTGCGGAAATGGAGCATTGAGTTGAAAACAAAATAATTTAAGGAATATATATGCGTTTCAAATTCAACCTACACACCATTACAGGGAAACTATGAATTAATAAACGGCTATATTGGTGATTTCATTAGATACGCTGTAATTTAGTATTTACTAGGCTGTCCGGGTGACGCCGCGTCCATGGCGAAGGTCCATGGCACCTACGCTCTCACGCTGTAATTTGTCAATGACATTCTCGGCTGGATGTAGCTACAAATATATCTAGAAAAGAATTGTCATCGCTAGACGCGCGGGATTGGGAATCATTGGCCTACTGTACTTCGGCGCGGTGTTTGCTGTTTATTCCGCCGCCGCCACGACGCCGCCCCGACGCGCGTCGCCCCCGAGCCGCCCCGACGCCGCCCGCCGACGCCGCCCCGACGCCGCCCCCGAGCCGCGCCCGACGCGCCTCCGAGGGCCGCCCCGGACGCCGCCCCGACGCGCCCCGACGCCGCCCCGACGGCCGCCGCCGACGCCGCCCCGGACGCCGTTCCGCACGCGCCCCTAACGCTCGCCGCCTGCGGTCACCGTCCCCGTCGCCGCCCCTGATGCCAGCGCCGCAACGCCGGTCTATCTCCATCACCTCCTCCTCCTCCTGGTTTCGTAACGGGCGGGCGGGCGGGGCGGGCGGCCTGCGGCCGGCGGCGTCGCGGCGGACGGGCGGGCCGGCGCGCGCGGAGCCCCAGAGAAGCCCGCTAAATCCGTCCAGCTGTGTACACTGTCTACACTCCGGCGCGGCTGTCGTCACTGACCATGCGTCAACGTTGCAGGTCACCCGCAGCGTCGGCAACCTAAAAATACAACCAGCTAGGGGGGCAGGCGCGGCCCCCGGCGCCGTGGACACCCCTGGCGGCGGAGGAAGCGGGCGAGGGAGGCGGACGCGGAGGCGGCAGCGGAGGCGGCCGAGGGGAGGGAGGTGGACGAGGGGCGGTGGAAGCGGTGGAGAGGGCGTGGGCGACCGGGGCCATATCAAAATATTCTGTTCACTCGCGAATCTAGCCGTTCATCTGCATCAAAGATTCTAACAACTTTGTTCACCCTTCACGCATTGCGAGACGTGTAATTTACCTCCCACGACATTTACCGAAATGATGAATTTTTCATATCATTAAATATCTAAAATTACTAGAACATTTTCAATTCATTAGAAAAATGTTTCATATTTATTTAGAAATTCTTTCATGTCCTTGTAATAATTTTCTAATTTTAATGATGATTACTTTTAGTGTTGGCGAACAAGAGTACAGAAATATCATTTCCCTTTCGTGTGTTATTTTAAAAAAAGATAATTTTTAATTCAGATGGGGTGGTAGCGATATGCCGACCGTGGTTATATGATAACACCTGTGCATTATGATAACATCGTGCACTCTAGCCCACATCTAGCGCATAGGGGTTGTCATCGCAGTTGCCTTTTCATGTACACCTAAGTAGTAAGTTCGGCCGCATGTCACTTCTCGACTTGAAATACTGTTATCTACGTGAACTAAATTTCATAATGGTTTGGCTTTCGGTGAAAAGAAATGTTCGTTAACGTTGACGGACGCAGCTGTGACAGACACAATATTGACAACACAACTTCCAGAAAAGTGCTTAAGTTACACACAATTTGCGATGGCTGTGTTGCTAAACTTTAAGTTGTCTATGAAAATGAGATATTCGAAGTTCAGATTATTTCCGGATTTGAATATTACAGGTGTAAGAGTTGATGTGAGGAAAGAGACAGGAATAATGGTAATTGTGTAAAGAATGCCCATGACGGTACTTATAATGAGTGGAGTAGCGGTGCTACGAATAGTGGGGGTACGATGATGGTGGTGCGTGATATGCGTCGTAGCAGAAGCAGTAATTGTGATAGAGGTGAAAGGGTTATGCTGATGGCTGCGATATGAAGTACAGAAGCACTGATGGTGATGGGGTCGGTGGTAATGGTACTAGTGGTGACGGGGGGAGCGATGAAAACGGTAATGGCAGTAAAAGGGTGAATGGAAACGGTGCTAATGGTTAGGGGGTCTGAAAACGGTAGTGATGTTAATGGAGGTACTGGTGGGGGTGGTAATGTTAAAGGTGCTAGTCGAGGTGGCAGTGGTGGCGGACACAGAGATAACGGTAATGATGTAATGGTATTGGTGGTGGTGGTGGTGGTGGCGGTAATAGTAGTATGGTAGTAGTGGTGGTGGTAATGGTTGTGGTAGCGGGAGTGGTAATGGTTGTGGTAAAGGCAATAGCGGTGGTAGCGATTGTGGTGGTTGTAAATGGATTGGAGAGGAGAACGGTTGTGGTAGTGATGAGGGGGAGGGGGTTCTCCGGCCTACGGTCAGGCGTCGAGGTTGCGTCGGCGCCGTCAACGAAGCGGGTGCGAAACTCGCAGGGTGGCTGCTCGACCCACTGACCCCGGAAGCCTCGACCGCGACGAACGCTGCGGCGGCAGCAAGCCGGTCCGGGAGGGGGGGGGGAATGCGACGTGCGTGCGTGCGGAGGAAGAGTTGCATCGCGCAGGGTTTGGGCGATTGGTCGATATCTTCGGAACGGCGCGCGACACAACATTAATCCGCAGCCTTTCGTAATACACGTACCATGCTGCGCTACTTTCGGGCCCACGCAGTGTTCGCAAGTTTGACTTCCAAAGGAATCAATTAATTTTTACATGCGAGAGAAGACGTCAATGCCTCAATAGGAATACAATAAAAAAAGGCATGAATTGTATCTCTTATGCTATAAAATTGTAATGTCTATTTATTATGTTTTAATGTCCGCTTCCTACCGCTTACTTGATCTGTTCTCGTTATTCAGGAGCATTACATCATCTAAAGGTCAATGTCGTCTGTTTAGTGCTATTGCGTAAGATTTCAATTTTGGGATACGATAAACAAACATACTAAAAGCGAATACTGCCTGATATTAAAATTAAACATATCATAAACCCACGTTATGTCCCACCACAATGTATCACATTGAATGAAATATATAGTTCACTTTATCCCATCATTAAGATACGCTTCGAGTTGGATTCAACTCACAACAGCCGGGAGACACCGAGTCTGTAATATGGTAAACATAGCTCACAGAATAGTTTACTTCGCCCATAAATCACCATTCCGTCAGTCGTTCCTTTAGCAATGAAAACGTAATGAATGTAATACGCTATATTACATCATTACGTGGTTTTACCTCATTACATGTATATTACGCATTTTCGGTAATATTTTTTACAAGTAATCACGAGGAAGATAGTGGTGCAGAGGAGTCCTTTTGCCAATGAGAACGTGTTTTAAGGGGAATGTAAACAATAGCGACCTACGGTTTTTTCAAGAAATCAGTGACTCGCGTATCCAATAGAGGACAATTGGAAGTGTTTACATTGTGAAGCCATACACTCTGTAAGCCTATCATGTTTACGACATACTTAGCGTGACTACGTACTAAAGGTGAATTTGTACGATGTTTATGAGCTTCGGTATCCTATTAGAAATTACACGGCAGCTGTTAGTTCTCACTAAAAACATCTATCACCATAATGCAGGTTATACGGTATCTTTATTCTGAATACAATTAGTTTTAATCTAAATCTTTTAAAACAACCTTGGTTATACTTCATGTAAATTCTGCAAGTATTTACTTCTCGGGATTCATTTTTGCGCCCGTGGTGATTTAAAAAAAAACTTGATAACTTCAAAACCGTATTTTTCAGGAAATCTTTCATTAAATTTAACATATTGAATTTTCCATGAAGAGAATTCCCAAAATAAGTTGTCCTACAAAATAGTATTTCGAAAAAACGAGCTGGCACATCTATGAATTCCTGAAAAAAAAACAACGAAGAATATATATCTCAAAAATTGAAAATTTATTAATAAATTGTACAAAACGCTCCTAATGTCTCGGCAATCTTATAGGAGATGTTCAACAGACAACATTCAGCAAGTTATTATCAAAACATTAATTCTATCATTACCTATACATTCTACACGTTAAAAAATTTAATTCAGTTAACACGTCCCTGAAGCCAAAGTTAGAAAAATATTTCGAAATCTTACAGTTACATTCCTTTCTACAAACACCCTGTTGGGGCGGTGCCATCCTGGTGGAAGGTACCTGGTAGGGGAAAACCCCTCTAACCTACGGTAGGTCGGTGCCAGATATCGCCATCCAGCGGCGGAATCATCCGCCACCTCCTGAAGAAAAAGCATGCACTTCACTTTCGGTACTAATTACCTTAGCAGTTGACGCGCTTAGAAATACTAACAATCAATTAATCGACAAACACGATACTACTGCATGGTAAGCATGGTAAGATACTACTTATCAAACATTTTATTATGAAATAATATGAATAGTGTGCTGGATGATGAATCCTTCTACTTAATTCTGAGAATAGAATTTATTAGCGCAGATATATAAATAATAAACTATCATAGTAAAACAACAATAGATACACACAATGGTGATGATAATATGATACATGACAATAATGATAATATTGATACATCTAACGTATCAATATTTGTGGCACAGGACCAAAAATTGTATCAATATCATGTAATTTCTTTCTCTAGATGTGTAGCACAAATTATTTAAATGTTTACACAAGAGCTGAAACGTATTAATATTCGCAGATTCTAAAGAACTTGCAGACACTTTGCTAATAGCTGGAGCTACAGGAGCATGGTTAGAAACTCCAAATATAGCAATCCCATCACAGAATCAAAACAATCAGTCATGGTACGTGCAAACAATCTTCACAAATTTCTGCCAATTTCCGCTAATTCGCAAAATCATCCTTGGAAACTGCACGGCGCTCTCCCGGCATAGCCCAAGGCGACGAAAAGTCAGCCCTGAGTCGTTCTGGACGTTGCCGCGTCGTTTACGAGTTCTGTGACGGTTGCACGGAGTCACATTGTCTTTCCGTTAATGCCTTCATCGTCTTAATGGCGTGCGATCGCATTGATCGACTTTACATTCCGAAAGACCGAAAATTCAGAGAACATCCGCAAACCCGAGAAAGAGCAACCACTAAAAGGCATCAAAAGATTTGAGATACGCACAGTCTGTCTTCGATGATGCTAAAATATTGTAAGTTTCGCATAAAAAAGTTACAAAACATAAATAACCAGTTTGAAGAATAGTTACAATGTTTAGAAGTAGACTGCAATTTTGTATAAGCATGTACAACATTTTCGCTGTCAAATAATCGTTTCCCTGGACATCAACATTTTAAAATATCTTAAATTTAACTCTCGTAATACATCCTGACAATGTACTGCAAGCACGCTCGCCACAGAATATTGGTAATTGGCTATTACAAAAAATAAGATGACTTGAAATTTTCACTAAGTGCTCCCGCTTCCCGTGCATCTCTCGACATAGACCCGCCGTTTCAGATAAAAAATATCCCATCAATGAAAAAATTCCCATTCAGAGATTTTTGATAGCCAGTTTTCACGTTTCGACTCACGCAACTCGAACCCTACACGAGATGCGCCATACGTTAATTTTTAATAATTTAACATATGTAATAAAATTACAACGGCAGAAAGTATACCACAAAATGGGGTAAATGCATTATTCGTAATATTACAGAAAGTGTCCTGCAAGATGAGTTAAATGCATTATTCTGGTCATTCGTTTAAGAGATACAATGAAGGATCAAATAGCGCATGCGTTTATCAGTTAAAGTAGATAGTAATACAAAAATTGTAAGTAGGAACACGTTGCTTTTACAAAAAAATTAAAATCTATATCTTGATCAATCTGTTTCAAGTGGTCATCAACAGATATATCTTTAAAATCGAGTGATTATCGTTTGAAATAATGTTTTCAATTTCAATTTAATATTAATACCTCATTAAGTGTAATTATAGCCCCCTTTTCTTAGTTTATGTAGTGTTCACCAACAATAATATTAATGTATTGTTTGTGCTCCGGATATCTAAAAATTGATTGTAAGTACGAGTCGTGCAAGAACAGACATACGTTCTGGCATTTTTTCTACCTATTGCAATTATCGAATATTTCTTATACAATAAAAATGAGACCACCAATTTTAAGCGTTATTTGCTCTATCTGAGGAAAAAATTAAACGAAAAAATTGAACTTTTTTAATTGCATTTACGTCAAGCAGAAATTAAACAAAAACTACTCTTTTTTTCAAATATTACGTTGTCTACGTGTCCGTTTACGTAGTCCGTTTTTAAGTTCCGATTTTTAAGAACAGGCTTCATTAAGGAAAAATCTCTACCACCAATATTGATTTTCACATTTCACGCAAAATTACGCGAGAAATAGTAATACTTTTTAAACATTTTACATGACCTTATTTAAAAATCTGTCTTCCATTCATTAGGGACAAAATCTCTATCTTCAATATTGTAGTTGTAGAATGAACCAGGAAAAAGTTTGAACTTTTACCAGTCTCAAAAATTTATAGGTTTTAACGAAAATGAGACCTACCACATTTTCAAGAGTCGTTTGTGCTATTGGAAAAAAATATTTTTTTTAGAAAACTTGAAAAATGATAAGGCTTTGTGTAAAGAACATTACTCTCCGTAAAATCAAATTACCCATTTCAAACTCGCAAGCCCTCAAGCTCGTTCAGATCGATTGGGGACTATTAATTTTGGAGAAATTTGTCAGAGCGGTATAAGTGATAGCGTAGATCACAGGCAAACGGAATAGACAGATATGTGACCGCCAAAAAAAGTATCGGAATCAAGGACACTAAATGTAGATAATTTCTAACGTGTTAGAGGAAGATATTTACTACATGGAGGAACAAGATTTATGCTCTTTTCTATACCAGGGCACCACTATACAAATTTTACAAAAACTCTCATTTTGCATTCTGCTACATTCGGGAAGATTTGAGAGTTTAGTTACTTTGCCAGAAGACTATGAAATCAATTCAGGAGCTTGGGCCGATGCAAATATTTTCTAAAGCACAGGAACGAATATTTCCTGTTTTCAAATAACGCTGTCAGAACCTCATCCTCTCCCATATTATTGCAGTGGTATATATGCGTTTTACGGCTCTCACACGCCACCAATCTTCATTAATGAGGTTTCAAGAGAAAGATAAATTTCACGGTGAGGTAACGAAATTGCACTTTAAAAAAATGAAGAATTTGTCGTAAGGAAAATTCAAAAATTCATGTGAAATAAAACCCGTAACACTTGGGCGACCATGTTGAAATCTATATAGTAACATAAATCTAAAATTAAGCATTCTAAAGTCTTCAAATCTGGAATCATGAGGTCGAAGACCTGCAAGAAATGTTCCTCACTCTGTAATCTACAAGATGAGTATTTGACGTTCTATTACACTTTTGCTGCTTCAGCGCTTCTCGAAACTTCCTTGTATTGCAATTGCAATTTCTCACATTACAAAGACTAGGCTTGTACTTGCCCGATTTTGAATTTTCGCATGAATATCTTTACGTAGCTTTCTCAACAGTAAACAGGGTTTCTAATATTTGTGTGCCTATCAAAGAAAGTGTTTTTAAGGAAGTGTGATTTGTTTCAAGAATATGTGTAATACTGAATTGAAAATTTGTTTCAATAATTGCATATTTTTATTGATACTATGTTAGTACGTTGGAATTTTCATTTATACATTTTTTAAACAAATAAACACGTTTCGTTAACAACTTTCCTTCTTAATATGGAAGTGGAAGGATATGGAAAAGTGGGGTTAAACACGCGAGAGTTCTCGCACGGGTATTCTATTTATTCATATTTCAACTACAAATAATAAGAGGGAGCGGGTAAGGATTTCAGAGCTGAAGAAAACGTGCGCAAATTCTCTCGTGTAACACATAAGTCACCTACGGTTGTTTTTTTCATGTTCTTTTACGTTAAATAAATAAACCGGATAAAACCTCCGCCCACTGTATTAGAATAGCCTTTAGTCTTTGTAACATGTGCAGCCCGCAGCCAGCACAGCCTCCCGCTGCGACGCCGGATCATGAAGGGCGGGGCGCGGGGGGCCAGAGGGGCGTGGTGTAACTGGAGCGCGCGCGCGCCGACCGCAGAGGGGCCGTGTCGAGGCCGCACGCGCGTGTTCCGCGCGCCGCGCTGGCGCCCGCCCGATAAAACGGCCCGCTCGCACAATGCACGCACGCACACATGCACGCCCGTTCGCTCGTTCGCCCGCCCGCTCGCCCGCTCGCTCGCTCTCCGGCCCGCCTGGCCCGGCGATAAATCGGGGCCCTCGCCGTCCAAACATAACAAAACTGCGAGCTGTGTCTCTCAAATAGGATTTGCAAACTCTTTTGCGGCACACGCGGGCCCCGGATTCGGTTCCCGAGGTTGTTCCTGGGGCAGAAAACGCGGCGCGTGCGGTGCCAAGCGTATGCGAACCACACGACGCAGAGCTGTGCACACGCAATATTTTTGTGATCAAGGGATTATACCGGAGCGAAGAATTATGGTGCAGGCAATCGGCTTGGTTCGCGGTTGCCCAACGTGTAGAAAAGATGGAAGTCGCTCCGAACTCCAAAACGTACGCCGCAATTCCACGAAAGCATGATGGTGTTTAGGTAAAATAATTACTATTTTGTACCCTAACCGCAATCTGTCGTATTCTTTGTCACATTTAATTAATGGTCTCTCGTTTATTCGGTGCCCCTCCTACTGGCGATATACGAATCAGGTCTTCGTATCAGGTCTTCACCGCTCGAACACAATAAGCGGGAGTGTCAAATAGGATTTGCGCGTCCTTTTTGCAGCACCTTGTGCACTCACACTAAGTGATTAATGTTTCTGGATGCGTCAACTACTATGGTAATTAGTTCTGTAAGTGTAGTGCATGTTATAACCCAGTTTTTGGCAATGGTTCCCGCACTTACAAGTGAGATTCGGCGTCGACTTAGACGTCTCATTGCGGCGATCTCCCCCTCCAGGTACCTCCCAGCGGAGTATTTCCCCGGTGGGTACAAGCTGTAAGCTCCCGATTGGACTCCTGTCGGGTAGTAGTGTAATGCATCTACATCTAACTTGGGAGAGATAAAGGTTCGAGAGGGAGGGAAAGATCGCCCTTGATCCGTTTGTTAAAGTATTACTTCAGACTTGTCCTCCAGACAGCGGCTGAATTCCAACTAGAGTCGAAAATCCGCCATTGTCGGGAATTGAACGCTAGGACCTGCGGTCACGAAACCGGAGAGGGAATGGACATCGCCACCAAGCCAACGTGGCCAATGTGGACCCATGGTTGTTTACGAGTGTTCCTGGGCTTGAAAACTAGACGCGACGCGCGTTGTAGCAGAAAGCGTTGTGCCAGAATATAACGACGCAGCGCCGGCGTACACGCCCTGATTTTACGATCAAAGGATTAAATGAGAACGAAGAGCAATGACGCATTCGGTTTGGTTCGCACTGACTCAGCATATAGAAAAGTCGACGCAACTTGTTCCGAACTCTAAAGTGTACATCGCAGTTCAACGAAAAAATAAAATGCTATTTTCGGAATAAAGAGCATTTATGCATTTCCTTTGACGACCACGTAAAATCATTCGTACGATCATAAAACCATGCGTTACACTTTGTTCTATAGCCGATCTAGCGATAAATCGTGTCGTCATCTTCGCTCAAACATGGCAAAAGTGTAAGCTGAATTCCTTAAATAGGATATGAGGTGACGTTTGTACCCCAGGCACGATTTTTTGCCCACCCTCTCACCCGTTCTCCTCCGCTTGCCGGTAATTTAATCCACTCCACCACGAGCATCACAACCGTGTCTCTCGTATACTATTCGCGTACACTTTTACAGCTCAGGGGTCCCGGATTCCATTCTCGTGGATGTTTTCGGAATAGAAAATGCGACGCTTGTCGAACCCAGCCGACGAACACACAACGTAGCGCTCCATACACGTCGGAACTATGGCGCACAGACGTAGTACGGCTGAGATCGTGGCGGTATGGGAAACACAAACGAATATGCCAATTATGCCGAGCTAGATTACATGCATATTTTAGCATAGAATGCATTATTTTAAGAATATAATATTTACAATTTACAGAATTGTCATTCTTTGTTGTTGTAGTTGAGGTACAAAATAGACTTTACATGTAAATAAAGGTATAATTAATTCGGATGCATGTAAAAAAAATAGACGCTATTATTTCGTCGAAGGGAATAATAGACGAGAAGGCAATATTAGATTTAAAACAAAGAAGATCAAGTAACACATCTGCTACACTCTGTACTGTGGAAAATAACGTTCCTAAGCACGCTGGGACAGAATATACGGGACTCTCGTGTGAAGTGTAACGACTTATAGTTCCAAAATATTTGTACTAAATTTCACACTTGAAAGAATAATAAATTCCCTAATAAAAATTAATGTTTGGAGGAAATGTCTACAAACAAATTTAAGAAGAGAATGGCATATAGTAACCAAACAAAATGGTACGGTCACTTTCTCCGAATGAATGAAGAAACATTAACTTAGTGAACTGACAATCTGACAAGAAGAAAAAGAGGAAGACTGTCAAATGACAGAGAGAGATGGAATTGACAAAGAGAAAAATGTAGAAGAAATAATTACATAATCGGTAATTGTGGATATAGAAAAATGCAGATTGGGACGCGAGCAACGGCAGGGATCTCTAAAAACAATTAAAATAATAAGTACCATTTTCTCCATACAAACTTTAGAAGAAAGCACTGCAACGCAGCAGGTAACTAGTTGCGCTACAACAGCATATACGTTCTCGTATTCTCTGCAATGGGATAGATTATATTATAAATAGAATCTTGACACCTCGCGAAACTCTTCAGCAAAAGATGTGAGAGAGATTTTAAATTAATATTTTCGAAGATCATTTTTAAAAGTTCACAAGTCTTAATGTAAATCAGACTTAAACCAATTTATAAATGCATATCGTTCTACTCTTGGAAATAATTTAAAGAAAAACATGTATCGTGGGAATCGTGGAAGCCAATCATCGACGTACAGATACGGAATACAATCAATGACAATCGGAACTACACCACTTTATTAAGCAACTTCGCTCCATTCGAGCAAAAAAAGGCAGGAAAACCATTCTTCTGCGAAAACTGCACATGACTTTATTTCAAGATCTAATTTTGGAAAACAGATTTCATTACGAGAAATTCTCCATATTCAATAATGTAGTTACAGAAAAGCTGTTTAAATAACTGCAGTTACAGAAGAGTTGTTGCCATAACCGTTTAAATCTTCGAAAATTCAGAGGTTTTACTGAACCTGTGGAGCGGGGTGGGCGAGAAGGGGTGGTGTGGGGAGGGTGAGAACGGATGGCGTCCAGTAGGGTGGCGAACGGCGGGGCGAAGAGGACTAGCGGGAGCCGCGGAGTACTGGCATCACGCGACGCGCCCTCACCCAATAATTCACGTGGGCGGTGCATAGCCCGCATCGCGACGCAACGCCCCTCTGGGGGCGGCTGATCAATGACGGTTCGCCAGAAAAACGAGAAAAGCAACTGGGCCACGTGGATTCGCGAGCCAGTGCGAAACCGTACGGAGAAACGAAACGCGCCGCATTACGACGAACTACGTCGCAATGAAGTTGGGGGGGCTTTTGATTGCTTGATTAATGGCCCTGGGCGCGTCAACTGCAAAGGTCATTAGTCCCGTAAGTGTAGTGTTTTACTCGAGAGGTGGCAATGATCTTTCCCCGCTGGACGGTGAGCTTCGGCGCCGACCTACCCGTCGGCTAACGGGGTATTCCCCGACAAAGTATCTCCCACCAGCGGGACACCGCCCCAGCCGGGACACGTTGTAAGCTCCCAACCGGTCTCACGCCATGTGTGAGAGTGCATGTTAGTGTAAGTGTGTGTAAGGGGTGAGGATAGGAGAAGGAAGAGGTAGGAAAGATTGCGCGCGGCCCGTGGCCCGTTTGTTAGGGTACTGCTCCGGCATTCGCCTGGTATTGATCGGAGAAAGCACGAAAAACTGCCGATCAGAGAAGCCGGCCGCTAGAATTCTCCTCAAGACAACGACTGAATTCGACCTAGCTACCTAGCTAGTGTCGAAAATCCTGCCACCATTTAGACTAGGAACCGGGAACCTCCCGGTCAGAGGTGCTGCAGTGACATCGTTGAAGCCCTCAGCCACCCTTCCCAGTGTAGAACATGGTATTCGATCTCAGCATGAGGAGAGATTTTCTTTTTGGATACTTACGATACACATTTAGGTGTCTTAACTGTCATACAACTAATATTTGGTGGTGGTTGACCTGCCCTTGCATCATCGGCTAAGGCTACTCGAAATAACAGCTAGAGTGGTACGAGTAATTTGAGAATGGAAACGTCACTGGTAGTTCGATTAAAGAACGATGAGGATTGATTGACTCATTGATTAGTGACTGTGGGCGCGTCAACTGCTAAGGTCATCAGTCCCGTAAGTGTAGTGTTTTACTCGAGAAGAAGCTGTTCTATTCCGAACTGGCTTAACTGATGTTTACCTTGGTTTAAGAATGGCATTAACAATAATATGTTGTTTCGATACCGGCGCTATTTCATTTTGCAATATAATTTTAGTTTGTGACTTGTGAACCAGAAATATTTTACAAGTAATCGTCACTTTTAGATGTGTTTCATTAGGCACAAGATTTTTTTTGTAATCTAAACAACGTTAACTTTTATTCAACATCTCAAATACTGTGCTCCTTGTGTCATTGCGACCTTAACCAAAATAGTTCACCTTGGGGGATGTACTATATTCCTTCACTATTCTCTAGCAGCTTCTGCTCTTTCCTGTGAGAGCAGTTCGTATCATTTCATTTACCACCAGATTTTGACTTCCTGTTCAACGAAAAGCACAGCACATTTTGGGTTGCTCGATTGTTTCTATGTTCATTCAGTTGTGCGTCTGCTTTCGAGGGCTACTAGTTTATCACTCTCGTGGCTAACATTCCCTAAGTCTGTTCTAATTGATCCTTGACAACATTTTTTCTTGTACACGTCATTGATTCAAAGGCTTTTCAACAAAAATAGAACAAAAATGCCTTTGTAGCATTACGCTTCACGATCAACGAACATAACGACTTTCGCTTTAAATGCGCATTCACAAAGACCGTTCTTCGTTTGTATTAGAAACTTTAGTACCCTTACTAATTCTTTGAAAGGGTTTACGACGCCCAAATACTTCTTAAAGGACACTGTAAAACCAAGCTGAGCAGAAATATTTTGACACAATAACAACGACCAGGCACAGCATTTTAAACCAATGAGCTCAGACAGAATATGAACCCGTATGTACACAAATTCCCTATTCCGGAATCAGAGCAAAACATTCGTTTAAAAAAGGGTCCGACTGTGGACGTCAATATGGCGTTAGATACAAACCCGAATTCATTATAACACGAACAAAGTGCTTACACGTCGGAACCCCTCCCGCTCGCGTGTATTTCACCGCATCGACAACAAACAGCGGTGTTCATCGTATTGGAAGTATTTAAAAAAGCATTCCCCTTCCGGTGGGCGGGCGAGGCGCGTGTCACTGCGAAAGTCATGAAAAGCGCCGGTGCACGGCCGGCCGGTGCAAGAACATAAATACAAGCATATAACATCCGAGGAGGTGCTTGTATGTGTTCGACGCAGAGGCAATTTGCAAGGCCGCCCAATTACCACCAGCCGATCACATTCAAACAAATAATATAGTGAGTCATTGCTTCGGGCACCTACACAATGACGCCGCGCGAATCGCAAAACAGAAAGAAAAAAAAAAAGAAACGAAAAAGAACAACACGAATTTGTACGGGTATAATTTCAATTCTAAACAACAGTTCATATGTTTTTGGCACAGCTTCCAATCGGCGAATTAACACGATTTCGTATTTTGCGAGAAACGAAAGTACATGTTGTTAAGTCCATTACGACTATCTCATTCATTGTTTGTGTCATCTGGAGCGCGGGCGCGGGCAGGGCGGGAGGGGTAAACGCGGGGTCGGCAAGGAGAGGGGCGCCACGCGACAACACGGCT
>BOPP01000027.1:10138671-10174116 GCA_017312745.1 Gryllus bimaculatus | reverse complement strand
CTTCCCTTCGCGCCACGCATTACTCCACTTCGCCATTCTCCACTATTCTCTGCACCGTTCTGCTCCCCCAGAGGAGGGAGGCGCTAGATGCACGTGTGCAAGCACTAACATACTGAAAAATCGTTCATTCTACCCCTACCTTTTGTCATGTTTATAGCAAAAACTAACAAAAACCCTTACGCTTGGATCATACTCCCACAAATAGTGTTGAAAAGGAATCTCAATCACGGGAAAGAAATAATCTAACTACATTTTTACTTGTTCTGTTATCATTTTTTATATTTCAATAAAATTTAAATTTATTCACAGAATAAAAAATTTTCGGCGAAATATTAGACTTACATCTAAATTTCATAGTATTGAAAACATTCATCGTATATTCATTGACTTACCTGTTTCTTATTGGGGAAATAAAAAGTCTTCGGATAATTCATGTTGAATTCATTACTTCACAGCCGTAGCCATAATACAATTTTAACAGATGTCATTCAATAACTAATATTCATGACAATGCATGAGAAGCACGAAACCATGCCAAATTGTACGTGACACATATTCATTAATTTTTATTGCCCAAAAAATAACTATACGTGGATATTTGAAGTTACATTAATGATTGATTCTAGATTCCAGAACTATCAAATATTATCTATGCACGTTTTCAACACGTTAGCTACATTTCATAACAAGAAACATTTATTTATTTTTATTTACGTCAAAAACAGTTAAATACTGTGTGTGACATGCTATGAGGAGACTTTAATTTGAAGTTACATTTACGTCCAGAAGCAAAACAAGGAGCCATCTCAGCATTTGCTCGAGGATCAGGGATACTGGACGAAAACCTGAACGAGATGGGGGTCATTGACCCAGAAGCTGAAGTACAATACTTGTTACAGGTTCTTTACAATTATACAATCCATATGGTATATAATACGTTATGTCATTGTAAAAATTAATATTACTTTCTTTTTGGATGCTCGGTATAGTCTCTTATTGTATAGAACATTCGTTCCAGTGTAATAAAAACTTTTCGAATTGGCCCCCGAACCACAGATTTGAGTTGCCGACGAGTCTCCAGCCTATGACCACTGATTTTCAAACCTTCAGCATAGTGTAAATCACATATTACAAATTCTATTTAAAACATTTTCTTTGTAAAGAGCATTATCTGAGAATGATAGGAATAGCACATGGTTTCTTTTCCGATTCCAGTCGTCTACAATTTACTAATGTCGTTATTCAGTGTATTATATTACGTATGTAACCTGAGCTGTATGAATTGAGAGGAGAATTTTACAGAAAAGCCATCGAAGATGATAATTTCAATCGAAATTACATAATTTGCAGTACTTAATTGTGGCACTAACAGCTCAGTAACATAACATTATTTTACATAAGGTTAATTTTAAAATACATTTCGATAGAGACATCATCACCAATTCCTGTCTCATGAAAATATACACACGCATACGATAATAAAAACGAAATTATTTCACACGATGGCACTTGGAGTCTCCTCGCAGGCGCTCGATTGGACAAATATTTTTAACACCAAACATACTTTTTATCATTCAATATCATGTGTTTAAATAATACCGAAAGTTTTGCCGCACAAAATGTAGGCAAAAATTATTTACAATAACCTATACATATTTGTATTAAAGCATAGAGCATATTAAATATCCATTTGATACACTGCCTGTTCGCCTTTTGAGTTTCATCAATGAAAGCTGGACAAATGGCCATGTCCTAGAACAATGGAGGGAAGAAAAATAATGCCAATTTTTAAGAGAGGCGGGAATGACTGTAGTACCTACAGGGGAATTGGCCCTCTAAACACGTGCTACAAACTATACGCATCGATCCTCACAGACCAAAAAGCTATGTCAGTAACGCTGCTCTCGGAAGTTCCACACGCTTTTTGGCAAAGGACATCATGTTCCGATATTTTCATTAGCTCGGCTTGTCAAAAAGATGAGAGAATATCAACTTCCCATTTAAAAATATGAAAGAGAAAGGTGTTCCACAGCATCCAATCAAAATCACCTGTTCACCTGTAGCCTATACACTTGTTTTGTTGGATGTACAATGGTGTCCTCCAGGGCATCCGTTTGAGTTCTTTTTGGTTTTGCCATCCAGTGAACCCTCCTTCATTTCTATTAAGCAAATATTGTGCTTTCTTTCGAGCCCTAGATTTCTACTGTGGAGTCGCGAGCGACAGAACGCAAAATATTTTGTTTATTCATGTGTACACTTTATCCCCATGCAATAGCCACCTCATGCCTTTCGAGTGATTCCTGCTTTAGCGATTCCACTCGCTTTAAACACAATTTTCCTAGTATGTTCGCGGGAAGAAAACTACATATAGTAGGTCGGGAGCAGATGCAATAGCAAGGCGTACATGACCACATTACACAATGTATTTTCCTTGCTTTCTATTCTGCTCTTGCATTTAATTGCCTTTAGTTGTTTTCTTTCTTTCTTTCTTTCTTTCAAAGATATACTAGACGTTCTGGTAGAATACCTTTCTGTAAAGAAATTCTAAGAACTGATGTCTCGAACGTTTGAGGGAATTTGAACTTCTAACTCCAGAGTGTTCAACAACAAAAAGATAGTGACAAAACAACGTTGCTACTCAAGAAAAAATATTTTCTCTCTCTCTGGCTTATTTAAAACATTTGCCAGTCAACCTGATACTATTTCTTTCTTTCCATTCAATGACAAAAATAATTCACAAAAATATGTTTTGTTTCTATCTTAAATGGAACTAAATTTCGAATTAAATATGAAGAACCCTCTTCAGAAATATGTCCCTGCAATGTCCCAGTAGACGCCAAGGATTCGACATTGTCTATATTATTTCTTCTTGTTAACTTATATAATATTATTTAAAGGAATTGCAATTACATCCCATACAAGCTTTATACAACTTCAGATTTATCTCCGCAGACAAATCATTACTCCCAGGAGGACGGCCTGTTGATTTCTTAGGTCCCTAGGCAAATTTGTGAGCGCCCCCCTCCGCTGCAGCTTTCTGAGACCATCCGATATTTTAAAATCAAAAATATTAATTGGAACGTCAAAAAAAACATAAGCGAGTTCAAAATAAAAATATAGAGATTTTTTCACATGTCCCCCAAAAGCCCGAGTCCCCTCACATTCGTCGCGATCCCTCTCTCTTATAGGCGACACTGCGCACACGGGTCAGTGCAAGCGCGAGGCTCCGATTTTATCCGCGGATGCGTTGTCGGGGAGCCTGTAGAATACTGAGCAGACGTACTCCGGGCGGCAAGACGAGGAGACATTCTTCCTGTAGGGAAAACATTGTTTTGACCTTGCGCCGTGCCCACGTCAGCCAATTGTCCGAGTGGCAGCAACTCTAAACGGGCCATCCTGTTCTTGTGGGGCGTGGGCAGCGCCGACGCCTCCCAGCAGCGGCTCACGTTACGCGGGCGACCATCGTACCTGCGGGGCCGCCTCCGAGCGAGCGCGGTTACCCATGCGCGAACCAACACACACGGGAGGAGGTGGGCGGAGGGGCGATGATGATAACAACAACAACAACAACAACAACAACAATAATAATAATAATAATAATAATAATAATAATAATAAATTTTGCCGATCTGATGACCGAGATCGCTAAGAGATCTCCAGCCAGATGATCGATCGCGGGTTCGAGTCACGCCTCGGACATGCTTGTCTGGTGTGCGTGTCTCTGTATGTTCATGTGGGTGTCTAATTCATCACCATCATTTCATCCCATCCCCACAGGCTAACAATCCAGGGGTATAAAAATGGAATCAGCATTAAAATGTTGATTCCCCCCTATAGAAAAGGTAACGTGCACCTACCTCGATAATCAAGTCTGAGCCCCGGTGGGGTGCACATATCTCGTGGTCTCATCAAGGCCGTTTCGCGAAACAAATTATTATTATTATTATTAATAATAATAATAATAATAATAATAATAATAATAATAATAATAATAATAATAATAATAATAATAATAATAAATAACTTTTATACTTTACTTCACATTAAATTACATATACCGCTTGTACATTTTAATTTAATAAATAAAAATAAATGTAAAAATAAATAAGTACATTAAAACAATAAAGAAATTGTATCGTCAAGTAGATAATGATATTGATGGATTAGATCTTGACAAAATTATTTTTCCATGTCCAACACTCCCTCCCTAATCTGAATGTCTGAAAGCTTCGCGAAACCATAGCTGGAATACTACAAACAAAAAGAAGACAATAAGAGATGGCCCGACTTAAAGAAGTGAAAGCAATGTCTTCTCCCCACAATTTGTCTCATAGTTTTTAACTGTTTATGACGTAAAATAAATATATATGGAAATAATGACGGAAGAAATAGAAAATAGGGAAGGTTTTAGAGGTAAATTACAGTGAAACCTTGTCAAACGAACATCTTAACTAAGCGGTCACCTCAAAAAACGGCCATTTTTCATGTTATCCGATTGACTTTCCCATAAGGCACGTGCAACAATTTTCTATTATAAGTGGTCGCATCGGACAGCGAATCGCCACATTTCCTAGACTAACCTGTATTAGCGGCCACCTTTAGCGAGTTTGAACTCAAGTGGAGTAAGAAGCGAAAGAGCTCTGGGGTTAGTGTTCATATAATACCTTGTTGCGACAGAACGCATTGTCAGGCCATTTCAAACAGTGACATCGAGAGTCGCTCCTCTGACAAGGGTTTAATTTTTGTTTATGGTAAAAATAGATGATATTACTGTCTCTATGTAATAACGAGTTCATGTGGCTTATACCGAAGCTATCTCATGAAGTTTGCGAATCACTTCTTCCCTCTTTGGAAACTTGTCGATGACCACGTGAGCAAAACCGATCTGGTGGTCACGCGCGAACTATTTAGTGGGACTGCCCTATCCACAGAATTGCATTTTGAAGTTAGTTTGCATGTGATTTTGGTTCGGCAAGGGCGTAAAATGCGTTTTAAAGTCAAGGATGATCGACACTACACGCGAGAAGCAAGTGACTCTACAAAACGCGAAAGAACGTTCAGCTCCAAACATGCTGATATTTTTAAGAGCAATAGGACACAATTTATTTACAACATTTTTAGTTCACAGCAATGAGCACGATAAGACCTGATTTACACTTTCCGTAAACTCATACCCTTTATTAAGCGGCCACCTGTATAATGGCCAATGTTTGCCGGAACCATTGCGACCGCTTAAGTCAGACTTTACTACATATTGAGATATATTATTATTTAAACAAACTTTCATTTAATTTACTACACGATGAACAATGCATCGTCAGAAAAGCTTAGAAAGTAGAGATTGATAGAGCACGGTTCAGATAAACAAGTGATAAGGAGTGTAAACTTGACGAAGGAGGAACGTATTTAGAGTAGATCGCGTAAAAAAACAGTGGACATATACACGAGTACGGAACGTTAGAACAAGTAGAGAGTAGGGAACGACGTCACGCGATGCGGACGAGATGTAGTATGGGGCGGGTTTTTAATCTTTTTTATTTTGAATTTTAAAAATATTAAAACTGAAGAAGTTGTTTCGAATGATATATTTCATGATAGAGTAAAGAAACTGTAAAGAACATTTAAAGTTTCATTCTAAAATTTGTAAGATAAAAGTTTTTCGAAATTCGAGTGTGCACGAAAACTGTGGATGGAGGACCCGGGAAAGAAAGTTTACCATGGGCCAGGATTTTCATTTGTCAAGTGTGCAGTAGAAGGGAAGGGAAGTTAAAAGATCTTGACAGACTCATCAGTAAAAGTACAAGGCCCAAAATTGGATTAATTTAAACAAAGTAACGTAATCAATAATTGCCATTTAATTACATGAAAACAAAGAAATGCATAGATATCTGAGTCAATCAAGTGTAAATGAATATTACTATTATTACTCTAGGGAACAAGTTTACCTCCAGGAAGGTAGAGAGCGCAACACACTCAATTTTATACGTAGATTACGAATATCGCAATAAAAACGTCATATCACGTCACAGTTTTAAATATACCGTATCTTTATACCGTATGATGCCGTAATTTGCTATTAATGCACACTTAAATTGCACCTGTAAGATGTATAGAATCAATACGCATAAAATCCATTTAAAAATAAACTATTTGTTCAGTTCATCTACGCCACTTTATGAAATATCAAATAAGTTTGATTTCGTGGTTTTCTTTTACCTTCTGTAATCCAAATTTGAAGTGTTTCTGTAATCCAAATTTGAAGCCTTTCGTCTGGTAGTCGCGCTCTATTACGAGTAGGTCCTCGTGGTCTTAGTGGATGTTTTGAAAACAAGTCACGTGCACCATCATATTTTTTACTGCGCATCAGTCTCAGAAAGGAATTATTATAGCCCCTTACCTTATATCAAGAATACAGGTATCCAACTGTTGGGGGGGGGGCAGATTAGGCGGTTGCAGTCAGTCGATGTCATGCGGAACTGTACCCGAGGCGCGCACCCTGGTTTGCGTGTGTCTCAAATACATTACAATTCTGATTTTTATAAAGTAACATTATACACATGATTTGTGGAATTGAATCGGTTCGATAAAATGCAAATCGTCATTGCACATCCATCGCTAACTTCTGTTACATTTGTGGAAGATTTACACCCAAACTTCAAAGGGAAAAAATATATGTAATTACAAAGCTTGCATATTATTTATACTTTCGCTGTCGTGACATTGGGAGGAATAAAACTCCGTGATCAAAAATTAAATCAACATATAATTTTCAAATACTTTCAAATACTAAGATCCCTTTCCTTCCCCGAGCGCGCGCTAGCAGGTGGAGCGCTGCGTGACCTTCTGTGGCTGACTGTTCCATTCAAAACATCCATTCAACATTAGTCGCAAAAATATAAAAATGTTTCCAAAAAAATCTTATCTAACATAAACCAATACGTATATCATTGCATTTGTATTTATATGCTTGTCGTGATAGACTGAAAAAATATTTAGTGCTACATTTCAAAAAACAAAGTTACCTCCAATATCTCGTAAAATACAAGTGATTAAATAGAAATGAATACACGCGCCAATTAGCCCTATTCCCTCATGCACTTCTGAGAAAACTGCATTGTAAGAACTTAAACCGTTCAAAAGTTATAGGAGATGCTAAAGTTACGTGACACCTGTAGAAGAACCTGTCAGAGAAAGCAAATGAAAACATTCCCTGGGGGAAAAACTGATAGATGCGATTTACACACTTCCTTTCGACGAACGGTTTCGGGAAGCGCATGCGCTTTTCCGCCCCCAGAAGTCCGTCTGCGCTTGCGCGCGTACACTAAAACACGACACCATAACAACACTTGTAATGGTTGGCCCTCAACACGAAAATAGGCCCTGACCGTGCATGATATGAAATGTCAGATAACAATGTCTTAACGGTTACCATTCTCTTTCAGCATAAAATTGTCAGAACTTTCAAAGAAACGAACTCCAAAACAATATTTGAAATGAACGTTAAAAATATTTTAATTAATAAAAATCATTTGATCAAGAATATTAAATATACAATATGTACAAAAGAAGAAGAAAATATTGTTTATAAAATCAAATGTTAAGATTGAGAGAAAATTTACGGGGAACAAATGAAATTGAAATTAAATTTAAAAATAAAGGAACATGTGAAAAATATTTTTTATTGGGATAATGTTATTTATAAAAAATATTTTCTCAACAACTTTTTCAAATGTGTTTTTTATTTTTTTCCACAGATTAGACCTGCCATACTTTTAAGCGCCTCATTAAGGTTTAGCAGGTATTGAACTCTAAATTTTCGAAATCTGCAAAAGTTACAACTAAAAGGAGAAAGTATGTGCTGTTAAAAACGGCTAGTTCTCTTTATGACTGGAAACTCTTAAAAACTGCATCGTAATGATGGAGTTAAGAAGAACATAAAAGAAAGTTAGAACAGGAACGAGTGCATTGAGAAGCATAAAAAGATCGCTCTTCTCTGAACCTACATGATTTGTAACAAGGAATGCGATTTGCGTCAGTTATTTGATCAATGTTCCTTCACAAAACATAAATGATTTCTGAGTGCAAATCAAAAGTAATTTCTGAGTGTAGACTACAAATGTAGTTTAGAAGGCACCATTCCAGTGTATCAACAAATTAGAGATGACTTAACACCAAAGACCTTTGTGTCAGTAGCTTCAGGAGTCATGAATTGTTATTGAAAACGGTGCATAGAGTGAATATATTGAATATCCAATAAATGTCCATGTTTCTTTAATATAGCACGGAACGCTTCAGAAGAAATGTTTGTATTGACATTTGCTTTCTGTCGACAGAAAATAAGCATCACCAACGACGTTTATGGCCACATACATTTCTTGGTGCACTCGCATAAATATGAGATTTGTGTAGCGTTTATTCCCCACCCTAAATGTCAGATATAGACAAGTTCGGCTTTTTTCATAAAAATAAGGTCAGTGTGGCCTAAACTCGGGGGATCAGCACTTTTAAGTTTATTTGTTCAACGTGAAAACCCAATTAAAAACTGTGTGAAGTACTAGGGGGACAAATGCAATCTGTGCAAGGGTTCTTGGTCTCTGGGATCTCTGCTTTAATTCGAATACATATTAAGTTGATACATTTTCGTATACATGTTTAGTTCGAATATGGGTGGCAACGAGCGTTATTGGCAAAGATTGGTATGAACATTTCTGCTCCCGTGTAATAAAAACGATTTGCAAAGGCAAATCAACTAGAGATTTTGGCTAATATTCCTTATCATGTCCTTTGTGACGTAATTGACTTACTGCTACGAGATCACCGAAAAATATTATATGCATAACTACCTTCCCCACTGGCCTCAAAAAAAATGTGCACAGACAAGAAAGATACATTTATGAACAGAAGCCAAGCAGAATTAGTCATCAAAGCATTCGCTCAAAGGATAAGGGAAACTAAAAAAAAACTAATCGACAGATCGATGGGTCATTAACCCAGAAGCAATGGTACAATATTTTTAACAGGCATATTTAGTCTTTTAGAACTGTACAAAAACCATTGTTTCTTCAATCAAGAGGCAAACCAATCCTAGCTTAATAAAGAGAAACTTGCAAGAATCACCTGAGTGGGATGTGCTTATTATTCATACAATTATTTTCTGTAATCTAAAAGGCGGGGATCTACATATAATTATAATAGTATTCCGTATCTCAGGTAGGAATGAACATTCCCGTAATATACATAACGAGCAGCATGAATAAACGGAATTTCAAAGAATTCTGATCACTTAGCAAAATTAACTTAAGTTTTTGTTAAATTAATTATATTTTTAATTAAATATATAATAATGTAATAATTAAATTATATTGATATTCCATTTCAGGCTCGATTGAATTATAACACACAAAAATTTGATCACTAAGCCACTAAATTCCGCTTCACGCTCATCACATTTTCTACCAATTTTTAACCCTGACTTTTTATACGATCCAAAATTTTAAACCAGAAAATATATTAACGCAATTAGTTCGTACTAATCATTTGCAGAAAGCCGAACTCGTTCTTTCGTACCATCCTTTTTTATGAGATAGATTAACATTAATTTTCTGAGCCAGTTCCACGAATTCAATAACAGAGACGAATGCAAAGCAGCTTAATCTAGATTAAGCTTAATCTAGATGACCGTTTTTAAGAAGAAAGAAGAAGCGGATATTTGACGGTGAAAGCGAAGATGAAACCTGTTCATTCTCAGAAGAAAAAAGATTCAGATTGTTGATAACAGAAATAATAGATCGGATTCTGAATGAGCTGAGGTCAAGGTTTCAACCATTCAAAACATGAATAGGTTATTCGGCTCCACAAAGAAACACCATTGCTCCGTTGAAACAATGAATTGAAAATCACGAAATCGTTGAGTCGAACCTTGAGTTTGTTACCGCATATAAAAAAGGCTTTGGAAGCGACGAGCTGACGACACAAGTGGTTAAGTATCACGCCTTGGGTTTAAGCTCTAATATGAAAACGGCTACACAATAAGGTCTTCAGGCATTGTTAACATTCAAGATACAAGGTCCAACATAGCGACATCTTTGATAACTGTTATCACAAATACCTCAAACGTCTCAAATGAAAGGAGTTTTAGCAAACTAAAGATCGTAAAACATTACCTCAGAAACTTCACCAACGACGAGTAAACAACCTGAGCATCATAGCCATAGAGCCCAAGCAACATGTTATCTTTTGAGGACATTGCAAAGGTCAGTTTTAGTTTAAATTTCTGTTTTTAAATTATTTTTCAGACATTGTTAATACATTAAGAATATTCTAAAATATAATATTCAGTGTAGTAACTTGGGCCAAATCAGATATTCCTAATACTAGTACCATTTATCATAATTAAATATCGACTTCTAAAGGAACGGTTTGTGATTGGAGATTGATTCATCCGATTTCCCGATCATTTCGATTATCCTTTTCATTAAATTTGCAGCTATTATGGAAAATGTAAAAGGAAATATTGAACGTGCAAGCCTCAGATTTTGCCAATTGAAAAATCTGATGATTAATTTGTTATTAACTCTTGTACTAAAATGGAAACGACTTCAATTCTATTTCTTTTCTTTCGAAATCAAGTCTCCCTCCCCTCCTAAGTTCGTGCCCCGGTCTAACCTAGTTACGTCCTGAGATTCAGGGACGTAAGGCACTAAGAAAAAATATTCCCATCCACACCACAGATGAATGGAAATAGTCCAACCGTCCAATTTTAGCAGCTAATCGGATATAAACTAACAAGAAGAGTTTCTCATGATTCACCTGTCATCCTTCATGATAGCAACTATTTTATGTGTATAATGAATGTCTTGAGAAATGAAGAAATAGTTTATTCTAATAATGTGAGATCATGCGTGAAATACATCTAAAAAGTTAATTGATATAAAAACATCTTCGTTCGTTCCTAATTAACAAATACCTTCGAAAAATAAATCACAGACTAATGATTCGTTCTGATCATGACTTCTCTGATTTCTGTAAATTGCAGCAATTCACCAGTGAGTATAAAATAAATATTATAAACTAAATGCTAATAAATGAAAAATATTAACTCGGTGAATTAGAGCATCCTAATAGTTCATACAGCAATCAAATTTTCGCCCCCAAGAAGTGCAAGAACAACAAATTGTCGTCAACCTATTACTGTTAAAATTTTAATATTCTTTTACTGAAAGCACATTCGAACAGCATTTCTCCAACTCCACACGTCTCGTACTCAATATTAATGTACGAGACATTTTTCACTGCATTTCCTTTTCATCAAGGTGTTCCAATGAAATTTCAAATACACCTCCAAGGTAATTCATCATTATGCAGTCATTTCAAAAATCATGCACTTTCAAATTCAAAACTGAGAAACATTCCTACAATGAACGCAAAACACATGCAGAGGACGATTTCTTCCTTTTTTATTTAAATGGAATTCAACCGACTCGATAAATTCAATTCTGTTAGCACAATATAAAGTTCCTTCAAAAATTATTTTGTAATTAAGTAATGCTGTTCGTGTGCACTCTTTCTATTGGCAACCGAACAGATTTCGACGTGAGGGGTTATTACCCGCGACGGTACGCATGTGTTCCGTAATTCAAGAAGTGATATGATCTTAACCTTGCACATCATAACAGAATCATCTCATTTTCTTTCACCTCCAAAAATTTCGACGTTGAAATTTGTATAAAATGTCCAAACAAATTCTAAAAACAATTAGAAAACACATTCTAAGACGTGTGATTTTATGACTTTCTTATCACACGATTTTAATCATTGTATAAAACATTTAGCTCTTACGGTTTTCAGTATATTTTATTATTTCATTTCGTTCACATTTTCTCAAAATAATTCACCTCTTCATACAGCTTCTTTATCGACACAAGTCCTATGAAATCGTTAAATTTTAGTGTAGAATATTGCAATTTTTACGTCCATTTCGTGTCATGCAAAGTGCGGACATTCATTTTTAACTGGTCTTCCATTGTAATTAAGCTTCGTTTCAATCGGTCGTACTCCACAAATGATAGAAATTGCACCTATGCTTTTTCACTGATGATGTAGTGATGTAAGTATTCAAGTTCACTTAGATATCACACACGTGGTATATTCTTCAAATAATTTTATAAATATAATTGCCTATAAGTCAATATAATTTTATAAATAAAGTTGCCTATAAGTCAATGATTGAAGAGCAGTAATTGCCAACATCTTAACTCGTTTATACAGTGGCAAGGGAATAACACGTTTTCAACCCCACAGCTCAAATGAAATCAGCAATCATTTGAATTATTTTATCTAACATTCCAACAACTACCTGTAGACATTACAAGAACAATAATTAGAAATCTTATTTCCTCTACTTTCTCTTACATCAATTTCATATCCAATATTCTCACCATTTATAACGACAATAACTGAAAATATTTTTCCGTTCTTTGGTTTGTAAGCACTAAGAAATTCTACTGCTTGGCGCTAATCTTGAGGTTGATATTTGCGGTTTTGCGAGTACTTATTGCAACGAATTCACTGGAGGGACAACACTTTGCGTTCAACACGATTTTTTACCAGCAAGAGTTTTCCTTCAATTGAAAATTCGTCGTCACAATTAGTTATTTAATTATGATCATGTCCTTTTTTAATGTTAATAGTTTTCGCGTTATTTTGAGTGAATATACAATTTTAAAACAGGATTCTTTCATAAATGTTTCCAATTTTTTTCATTTAACTTTTTCGCGTGAGTATAGCTAAATGCCCTGAATAATGACATCAAAATCAGTTTGATGTACCATTTTATTTTTCAAAATTTTCACAAATGTATTTTTTTTAAATATTTCGCACGTCAAATATACATTGATTCTATAATTTATTGCATTCCTGAGTGAAAGTGCTTCAAAATAATAAGTTTTGAAGTTTCTGGAAAACTCAAGTATTCTGTGAAATCACGCATTTTCATAATAAGTCAAACGAGCATTTTTCAAAAATCTCAAAACAAATTTCCAATTAAAATGTCCCTATAAAAACAGATTTAACTGTACGATTTTTTTAAATAATATTTCCATTCTACTATTAAGGGATCGAAAAATTAACAAAATGTGAAAATAAATGTACCTGTTTTTTATCAAACAATTTTCTCAATATAAATATTACTTGTTTGTAAACTAAAGTATTGCGTTAATTTATACACTGTGTAAATATTTTGTTCCACAACATTTTCGACAGTGTTAGTTAATTCTGAGATAATTACTCGTTACTAGGTGCGATATTGATAGATTTTAATGCTGAAAATAAACTATTCCATTGTTGCTATGGAAACGATTAGTGTCAACTTTAGGAAACGTAAATTCAATGTAATAAATCACATTAAAGGGCACGTATGCATAAAAATGTTAGATTTAGAAATATTATTATTATTTACATCAAATTATTATGCCAAACAGCCGTACCTCAATTTCAATTAGTACCAACAAGTGATTCAGCCTCGTGTGACAGGGGCTTGTCGCAGATGAGCTCAAGTACGTTGGCACTACAGGCTGTGGGTAAGAAACCCGTGGAAGACTAATGTTTTCAGCTGTGTTTGGAGGATGGGAAACATTCCGAGACCCTCGTGTATTTCTTTTATACCATAATCCTTCAGAAGTCTCTTAGCCTGACACGTAACAGAGTGTAATATTTGTGTTAAATTGTGTGACTGGATCTAACACCGAGAACAATGGTACAAGCATCAATATGGAACCAAGGAATACTATTGGGGAGATTTGTTAAAGTATAAGGTCGAGATAGGTTCGAGGAGCACAACGGTGCTCAGCACTGGGAATATTCCCAAGAGGAGCGCTAGGTACCGCGAGTGGCATTGGTAGGTCACATAAGTGCCGATCGACAGGAGCTATGAGGAGGGTTGGGGCAAAACCCAAAAGCTAAGAGAATGGAAACTGACTTGTCGAGAATGTCTGCGCCGTTCTGTAGCACCACCTGTACAAGTTTGAAATGAAAAGTGTCGCAAGTCAATTCAAAGTAGAGCGCAAAAAGTAATGGTGTCCATGAAGCCTTATCATTTGTATACCTTGTTTTGTTTATATTTACCCCGGCGGCGGTGAAGGTAACGTTATCATTGATTCACATGATGACCTGAAGGTATACAATAACAGTGTATATTTTCTTTACGTTCAATTATGAGCTGCTAATTTATAGCAACAAACCAGAAAAGCAAATCTTCAATGAAAATGAAGTTTCATCGACATATTGCATTTCATATTTATATGCATTCATACTGCATTTCAACTACCTTGTCCTTGAAGTAATAATCCAGAAGTTAACAACTATACCCGATCTGAACCAACAGGAGGGGGAGAGGTTCCGGAGAGAACACCCTCTCCTCTTTCCCCGGTTGGCATCGTACATTCGACTCCGCTTATAGTTAACTCTCGGTTATAGCGAACCTAAGTCACTGGTCCCGTTTCATTTACGTTACAAATAAGCACAAGAAGATTTGGTTGAAGTGAACTCTCAACATTGCTATAATGAACGTAGGAAATACGTCCTGAAAAAATCGTCTCAGTGTCATAAATTTCAGGTAGTTTGGAAAACAATATCGTCGTCCAAAGGTCATAATCCAAGTACTCTCCCCTGAAGTGGAACTGCGAACCCGGAATGTTTCATTCGGCGATCAGTTTCATTAGCCGCTTGCACCATGTCTCTACCAAAAGGTTCTCGTATGTTATTAGACACGAAAAGGGGCCTGTGGAGAGTGTGACGGTGTTGTACGAGTAACAGCGCAAGAGACATTGATGTGTATCAAGACTGCTACTTGGAGCCAGTGGACAACGCAGAATTAAGTATGGAAAGTATGGAACGAACGCGTGAAGGATCTAGAGAAATTACTACTGAAAGATATACGAAGCAAACGATTGAAAATAATTGATTTGTTTGAAGGTCAAATTAAGATATTGAAATATTCAGTTGGTGCTGTTAATGTATTTTGCTGATCTCTATACTAATAAAATGAATCATTGTAGTGAAATTATATTTAATTTTGACATCGGATGTAGTGAACCAAAAAATGTTAGTCCCCAGAAGTTCACTATAACTGGAGTCGACTGTATATTCAATTGGGCGCGGCTCGTGGATAGTTATTCTTGTATAATAGAAAATAATAGAAATAAATAGTAATTCCTTCGGCATATTTTATTTCCCACCCGTCCTCTTTCGGCATCAACATTGGTCCGTAACTACCCATAACAAAAATTTAAGTATTATACTATGCACCGTTCGTAATACAGATTGAAAACATTTGTCTATCTGAGTTTCCAAAGATAACTCTCACGTTGGGTTATTTAAGACAATTACATATTGGGTCATTTCCATTGTGTTAATCATTTACATCAATGTACACTTGTCAAAGAAAGGCCAAAATACTTTTCTACTTCTTACCTTTTCTTGTACACCTGTGCTATACCGCAATCGAATTCCAATCTTCAATATATTACAAAACTATCAGCGAGAAGACACTGAATGGATAGTGGTTGTTACATCAATCACATACCAAGTCTTTTACGTTGGTCTCCTTACTACGGTCGCGCACGTGAGCGCCACGTGCACGACTCACAGCGCCAAGTCCCCCCACCCCCCCTTCACTCAACTGTTCACCCTCTCGTGCTCACGGTTTTCGGGGCAATACTTTTGAGCAGAAAAGGAGAGCAATATAAAGTGCTAGCAAATTTTCGTATTTCCACAATTTACAATTCTAATATTTGAAATTAATTAATAAAATTAATTAAAAAAATAAATAAAAACTTGAACGATAGATGTATTTGCCCGAAAATCAGAACGATTAGAACACAGACTAACTTCTTTTAAAAGACTGACACAAAAGAACACACCGACACAAATCTAGAACATTTTAATAGTAGCATTTAATATTAGAAAAAATTCATTCAACCCCAAAGCAGTAAAATGGTCAATATAACAGTGAAATATTTATTATGTACACATCACAATCTATTTACTGAGAAACTACTTTAGGCAGAGACGGTTGAAGTGAAGTCGTAACATGGTTTTTTAATTGACCTCATTGAGGCAGTAGCAATATTTGAAAGATTTCTCATGTCTCAATACTCACCGAGTCCACAGTTCAAATTCTTATTTGGGGATGATGCCTTCCAGTTTTCCCTAGTACTTCTAGCATAAGAATTTTTATATCTAACAAAATTTCACAAAGATTACAGAAAATTATGAATGGAAAGGACTGTCAATCCTATAGGTAACAACCTTGCCATATTTATCCACATTCACCCACCATACCACCAGACTGGATTCTGATTTTCATGCATTTGTGAATTCAAGCAAACAGCACAAGCAGTGTATTTATATTAATCATTCATTTCTCTTTTCAAACTTAATTATTACTAGCAGCGAATTTCTTAAAATTAACTTGTTTGTCCATTGTCAAATATTTTAAAAGGACTGTGGTATATCAATTTTGAATATTTTTAATACATAATTTTTGCAATCTCAATCAAACCATCCTAATGTAAAAAATAATTATCATTGTTGTGTCTGTGGGGAAGGTAACACGAGATGTAGTGTATTCTACTACTCTTAATATTTTGATGGTAAGATATGCAACACAGGAATCAATAATTAAGGTTTTTTTTTTACCTGTCAACATACAAGGAATATGAATCAATTGAAAGAAAGCTATGTGAAGAAAATAAAACAAGTCATCAACATGAGTTCACAAATTAAAACTGTATTACAAATCCACAAATCTTCAATGGTAGTTAGTTTCTATTGGCTATTAAAAACTTGTCTAGTTATATGCACAATATTCAGACACAAAATTTTGTGTGAAAGGTAAAGCAGCATCAATATTAACATGGCATCTAGAAATCCGTACGCAAGCATTCTCTATTCCATTACACACAAGACATGCACACTTGGTTGAAGAAAATTTTTAATTTCTCAAATAATTTGTAGCTCATCATATCACTATTTACACTTGAAATTATGCAAAAACATTCTGCAATTTTGAGTATGCGAAGTAAAAATTTCAAAGATCAAAATGCTGATGAAAAATTTATGAGCACTGCCTACAAGTAGCATGTCAATTCTGCATGTAAAGTTATGCAGCCAATGTGTTGCATACACATGCACATTACGAGTGGGGCACATTCTCATATGCAATTTCCTTTAACTTGTCAGGCCCACTTTCATATCAACTGAAAAATTCTCACCAGATGAGCTATCTCAACTCTACAATGTATGGCATGCTCTGTATCGACACTGTATGGACAGGAGAACAGGCCTGTACTAAAACCTAGAAAGCTACCTACTAATGAGAATGTTCAAACCATGCCAATATTAGTAATACTGCAATTGGGGAACGGGAGGTGCTGATTGGGATAAAATAAAACACAATATTTTAGGATACGGTAATTCAATTGTAAAATACTTGTCAGTTTTTATTACATTATATTTGTGGTATTAAGCCTAGAACCATTATGGAGCAAGATTGGAAGCAGGAAAATATTGCTATAGGTTATGGCTCAGTTGGAAGTGGTAGGATGTAATAACCATGATAACACTACAAAAAATTAATATAAAAAATCAGATTTATTTCCAAATGTTTATTCCACAGTCTGACAAGTAAGCAAATAAATTCCCTTAAGCAGTTTTAACAAAAACAGCAAATGTTTCCAATAGCAATTCCGAAGTAGAGGTCAAACCCGTTTTGGTCTTCTGTGTTACATTTCAATAACATTCAAGGCAGCATTAGTTGAAGTGTAAATACACCAGATGCAAGTATTAAACCATACCTCCATAAGCTGAAGCATTCATTTAACAAAACTTGTCAACCATGACATCCAAAGCATCCCAGTAAACACTTGTTCAGCTATACACCATTGTAACATAAACATAAATACAAACAAAGTTTACAACTCAGCAGTTTGTGAGTAAACCATGAAAAGGTATTTCAATGCATGCTCTGAAATTACATAGATCAAGGTAATATTTAATTTCTCATCTGAACAAGGTCATATTCTGAACAATTTATTGTATAAGCAGCACAAAAGATTAGTGCAAAAATTATGAAATATAATTAGTGAAGCACAACATTATCAAACGTTTAATTAGAAGCAATATTTGTTACACACTGACAAACAAACAAATTTCATGGTACACACCGTGTACCACTAGGCATGCTTTAATGGCATTGTTTCACACATGACAATTTGAAGTCATTTACAGAACAAATCGTTTGATTTATGACAACAGCTTTTGGGAGGAAAGATGAAGAATAATGAGTGGTGTCTTTTCTAACACCCTCATAACCTAATACGATGAATGAATGTGGTGGCCAAAAATTAAAAAGAAAAGTTTCCCCAACAGCAAACATTCGAACAAATACTATCTGATAAAATTTGACATCAGCCTATAAATAAAATTATGAAAATGCAAAGCTCTAATTTAGGCACTAGGAGAAAGGTTCAAGAGGTCATACCAACATAATCACTACAGTGGAGGTTGCAAGGTTGGCACTGGTTTCAATAACTGCGCGCGTAGATAAACTAATATTAATGATAGGATAATCGCAAACTATGCACTTATGAATATGAGTGATTTCGATACAAATCATACGTTGTGAGCATACGTTGCAATCGATACCAAAAACTGGCCTAAAGCCTGATAGCGTTTGCAGTAACAAAAAACGGGGAAGTATACTTACATTACCACAATCACATTAATTTAAACATTGCTGTAATGTTCAGCAGCTTTAAGCAAAGGCCACTAGATTCGTACACATGAGCTACGTGACCGAAAGCACTTAGAGGTTATGTTGCACATGCCGGCGTGCTGTATAATTCTACGGCGTGCCATCTAGTGGTGCGAAACAGAAGCTTAGTATATTATGGATTTGCTCGTCCAGCTGATCAGCTGATCATTTCACACACGTACGTAATGAATGAGAGTCCTATTTAAAAACTGTAATTTATTATTTTTTATTGAAAATATCGTATCAGGTATACATCATGAAGTGCAAGTTATATATTTCGATGTCATGTCAAAATACCCACAAATCTTATTTCACAAAGCACATCACAATTTATTTCTGGGATTCAGTCCGGAGAAAATAAATTTACGTTTTCTGTTTCCGCACTTCACTTCACAACTCTCACTTCTCATACCCCGCGCCACATCTTTCACATTCGTGAATTAAACCTTCGTGTTGCGGTTCGTACGTAATGCCCATTATAATGAACACTTCATCGCATGCAGCAAGACACAATCGCAGTATTGAATAAATGTTGACAACAATTTACCCGCCAAACCGAGAAATAACCACAGCGCCAACAAAGACACACTCCACTTATCTCTAAACAACACTCACCAATAATGAATAATAACTACTATTTGTTTCTGCAATAAGCATAGCACTGAGATTTCTGGTTCTTTTCAAAACATTTTCTCTACGTGCCACATTTGTTAAAAATATTTTTTCGGCAACAAACCAACTACGTCGAACGTGCCGGCTGACAAATGGGTGCCAAGCATGCTCACGTTCGGCTACTTCTAATGCACTGCAAACGTCAGAAATGACCGCATTCGCCGAGTCCGTAAGATAATTCAATACGAAATACCCAAAGAGGAAAGAAATTACACTCACCATGGTCATTTTAGGCCATATTCTATCGACTATTTCCACCACTTCATCGCTGGAGTCGGCCACCTTCACAAGCACGCCTTACTCTCGCACCACAGTCCCCCGCTCCCTGTGCCTTCCCGGACGGCCTTCGCTCTCACTACAGGCAGAATTCTTCTAAAAATTCACGCTCTCAAGTAGTGCGGCGCAGTAGTTGCTGTTGCAATGTTTGTTGTGGACCGACCCTGTACTACGTAGTCAAATACACAACTATGTACATCAGTGTATAAGTCAGTAAGAAATATCATTTCATTAACTTGAGAGAGGAAATTAAAGTAAATATTTTTCATGAATAGAAAGTAGGTGTAACTATATTGTGTAACAGCAATAACAAAATTTATCAAATTGTTAAAAAATTGCACTGCTTACCTCACACAGCGTAGTGTATTTACGAGGCCATCAATCAAGCTCCCAGCGGACCAATCCCATGCTACAACCCGAGTCCCAGTCCTCCATATTAGGAAAGGCAGGTGATATCATAGGCGGAGCATCGCAAGATACTCCTCCTCCTTGGCCAAACGCGGGAAATGGAACTGGTAGAAAAGTACGAACGAAGTAACTTCGTACAATCGATTAGCTTTCTTAATAAAAGTAGAAGAAAAAAATAGACCGTAGACAAATCATTCTATAGATTTCGCTGTGGAGCAATGGAATGATTGTGTTAAGAGCAATAAACTATTTTGATTATAGTCTAATTCTAAATTGAGGGGCTTTTGAATTCATTCTCGTACTCGGAGGAGCAAAACTCATTTTAAAAACAATAATCTATTAAGATGTGATTGAAATTACGATTAAGAATGATATTTTGTTAATTTGTGATTATACTAAATAATATTTATAAAATTGTAAATCAAAGGCTTCCGTATACCTAATTAGTTCGAAGATTTTACAATATTGGATTGCAACAGAACTATACTACCTACGGGAACATACTACATATGGATAAGTCAATTGCCACCTTAATTTTCGTATCACTCATAAAGAATAAACAAATACTCTGGATTGCCAAAAGTCTCGACCACGTTGAATATTTGCATTCAGAAAAAAATATAGTCTTAAAATTAATTTTTTCATTTCAAAATTATATTAGTACCAATATATTCATTTTTTTAGTATTTTCGAAACACAATTCTTCTTTAGGAAAAAAAGAAATTGTGTTTCTTTCTTTTTCTTCTTCCTTTTTACTACTATGAATTAGGTTTAATAGCCTATTTCTTCTTTCACTTCCAACAATGTTTTCCTTGGGCGTACTATTTCTGTTTTGCAATTGTATTGTATTGGATAAACAATTTCATTTTACAAGATTCAGTTTTATACATTTAAATGGACATTAAATCAAAGCATTAACGAGGTCAATTATCAACTAGTTGTAACTACTACTACTAAGTGTTAACTACTAACTACTACTAAGTGTTAATATTTGATAGAAATGATTACCATAACTAAATATATTTTTAATTGTATTTAAATTATTCGTTTTCTCTGTTTGTGTAGTTTAGTTTTATATTTATTTACGTTCAAAAACATATGAATGGCCTCATTTTTGTTGAACTCTACATTTTTAAAGTTGAAAAAGTTCGTAATATTTTTGTGCGCCTTTCTACAAATATTGGATATAATTTTTTTCCGTAATGTATTCTGTTCTTTAAAGATAGATCTTTAAATAAGTATATATACAATTTTCAGAAATATGAATAATGTTCGCGCTATTTTGCGGGAAATATAGACAAATTTTAAACAACCATTTTCTCAAAAGCGGATTCATTTCTTGTCGAATACAGCAAAGTACTCTAATAAAAATGATATAGGTTTTATTCTCGGTAAACTCTCGGTATTGTCACAAATTACGAAAATTTAACATTGCAAATTTACAATATTGATGATAGAGATTTTTTCATTAATGAAATCTGATCTAAAACATTAAGTCTTTAAGTAAGGTCAAGTACATTTTTTTTATATTGCGTCGATTTTGCGTAATGATTGTTGATGTAAAAGAAATTTATATTTTTTCTTCAAAACTAATCCATATTTTCGTCATACACTTAAAAAATGGCAACGAACGTTGAACTCACTGAATGTTTGAAAATTGCAAAAGCTACAAAGAATGCGAGAAAGTGAGTGCTGTTTAGCACCACTAGCTCCATAATATCAACGAGGAATCATCCCATTGCATTTTATGGTCTGAATTCAATCGCATGACTCTAAAGAAATTATAACAATAAGTATTTACCGACTTTGCCACGCATTTTTGCCAGCATAACCGCTTTACCAATTTTACTTTACTACACGTATTTATGACAAAGTATTTAACAGACAAGTTGATTTGTTTTTATTGCATGTTTCATCCAGACAATTTTTAGGCAGTCAGTTAATAGTACAATAGTTAAATACACCCGCACACACACACGCCACGCACACACACTCACATTAAACAGACTTAAAAATGACTGCTTGAAAAATTGATGATTAAAATAATTGTTGATTCGTTTTTTTTTTTCGCAGTTCTGAATTAGGGATCTCCATGGTATAAGGTCACCTTGAATTTTGCTTCTTCAAAATTTACTAAGCATTTTAAACTCCTGTGTCCCTAAAAAACACAAACACACAGATATTGTGTCATTCTCTCTAGATAAAGTTGACATGAAGTTTCGGAGTAAAAATGCAAAAAAGTCTCTAGCGTAAAAATGCTTTGTAAATTTGAAATGACAGCAAAAACAAGATGTTTAGTTAGGACCAAGATCGATTAATTGATTTATCATTTTTTACTGCATGTATCATATGGAGAAGTAAAGCTATGTTTGCTGTCCAGAAGCAAAACAAAGGGCCATTGAAGCATTTTACTTTGTCGCACTTCCCAAGATGAGAAAGTATTGTAATCATGAGCCGGAAAACGGCGAATTTCCTGCACAAGAGCTCTTATTCTTCAGTGAAGGGAAACTGGACAAAAACCTGACTGACGCAGAAGTTGATTTCAATATATCTAATATACTGTTACAAGTATAAGTTTTATACAATGCAAACAATACATACAATGAATATCTCCACTATATTACTTCGTATCTCAGGCGGCAAAGTGTATTAGCCAAATATACGCAACGAATTATATGGTTTTTAACTGAAATAAAAAACTGCTGGACCTCGGTTTGTGTTAAATTCATTTATGGGTTTAGTCTGTTTGATATTAAATTTGACGGTTCGTAATATTTTTCTACGTCAACTTTAGGTCATTTATAATAATTATTAAAATTGCTTATTTGAAATCCAAAACTGCAATCCAAACTGTTTCTCCTGACTAACAAATATTTTTACAGGTATGTATTTCGTAGAAAGATGCCACAGGAAGAAGTGCCGATTTTCGGCAAATAAACACGTCTTGTGTGTTCCTGAAAGTGGATGTTTGTAGCTCCTAGCTGTAGTAAACTATATATAAGTAGTGTAATCAGAATCCACGTTTTGTGGGTCTTTGATACCTAAAAAGTGTTATTTCTTTTTATTATTATTGATATTATTATTATTATTATTATTATTATTATTATTATTATTTCTTAATATGTTGCTGACCACCCTTCATTTTTGAATAACATAAGGGCATACATCGGAGAGAATTTTCTTCAAAATAAACATTCTTCTATCGCTCATGTCACTCAGTCTTATAGACTTGAAATGGATCTTTAATCTTTGCAGATATTTCACATGAAACCTTTAAGACATTTTCAGTATTTACTCAAAAATTCCTACTAACATTTTCTTTAATTTTTTGCTCGAACAGTACAAAGTTTTGTTTTCAGAAAGACCCATATATTTATGAAAATAGCAAAATTAAAAAAAAATGTTTTCGACGTTTTCCTGCAACTACATTATTAAAGATAATTTTTTTTTTTCAGAATGAAATCTGTGTTTTGAAGTTCTATCTTTAAACAATGTCGAATTCATATTCTTTATTAAACATATGTAATTTACAATTTAACAAATACGTAAAGAAGATTGTCTGAAAGACGGCAAATTATTTTGTTTAATATTTGCGCGAATAGAGGCAAGTTTGCTTAAGAATAGGTCATAAGCCCTATTTTCATTAACTTCTCTGGTATTTCAAACTGAATTCACATTTATTTGAAACCTGTCTTACACTAATGTTAAAGCGAGAGATTCCATTCGTTGTGCAATCTACACATCAATATTAGATTTTTTAAATCAATTTATTTTGGCTACATTCTTTTTAAATGTTAGTATTTTTTAGTAGAAAAGTGAAAATTTTGTTTGATTTTACAATTCTTGTAGAAGAAATCTTAGGATGCTGGACGGCATGAGTCTGGTCTGGTCATGTGTCTGGTCAAATAATCTGAAGGCGGGATTTCAATTCCTGCCATTGTCAGGGGAAAAGTATTATTTCTCAATATTTTCTAATCTAATAGAGCAAAGTGCTCGCAAACATGATGTTAGTCCGATTTCCATTCAAAGGTGTGAAGTTTCAACAATTGTTAATCTTTAAAAATTGCAAATTCGGTTGTTGAAGAGTGTGCTTCACGAGATGTCTGAAGAACTACTACAATTTGCAATATTATATTAAGCCTTCGGTAAAAATTATACGAGAAAATATATGATGTTGAAGCACCACTAGTTTATTTTATATAAGTTATCACATACGAGTTTATTGGTGAAATGGTAACTTTTCAACCACCGAGGGCATTGTGTATATCAGTTTAGTGATTAAAAGAGCCCGAAAGTTTGACAAAATTCTTTTTATTATTGCTGCAATTTTATGACTTTTAACAATAAAAATCACTTAATTGTACTTCTGGAGTTGTTTTAGTAGATTTTTGCGTATACGTTTTGCATTTTTTGCGTATTTAAGCTTCTATGTCTCTTTTTGGAATTTTGCCTTATTTGTGCACTCTTCTGCCTTTTTCGTCATTAATGTTCCTCTCCCCCGGCATCAATCTCTATCGAGCTGGGAATATACTTGCAAGTCTAGTAAACATGAATGCACGGTCGTGCATTGTCATTCTGTAGACGCGGATCGTCCAGTGTCAGGGAAAGGCAGTTGATACCACCGAAGATTTTTTTGTATTTTTCATTGATACTTACAGAGTTGTACGCTCACGAGAAATCTCATCCTGTTTGTGAATGGACTTGGATCCCTTTTGAGGGAGAGCTGTCACTACAAGTTCTTAGTTCCTTCTTGTTCTCTTTTACCTTCTGGGGATTACAGTGCCAAAAACGAAATCTACAATTCAGTTTAATGATATCTGTTCAAGATTCAAAAGGGAGTCAACAATAGCATTTCGTAGAGACAGTTGCCTTCCACGTGGTACTAATGTAAATTTTAGAGTTACAATGAAATTTAAATCATTTTAATTATTAATTTTTACACCAATTAATTTAGATAATGATTTTTAATGTTTCCTTTGTTTTTATCCCCTACTTTAGCCAGAATAAATCCCTTTTTTGCATGCCTATTTTAGTAAAAATAAATGCATTTTTGCCAGTCTATTTAAGGTAGAATAAATGCCTGTATTCCGTGCTCTAGTGATTAAAATTGCTATGCTCGTCAAAAGCATTGAACACCTCCTCAAAATATTTACTATGTTTATGTTCTCTTCTTTGTTCAACATATTGTAAGCAAGTTCTGTCAACGGGGGAGTCCAGGATTTCTGCGATCCTTTATTACGTTCTCGCTCTTTCTGCGTAAGAAGAGAAAGTATTGTATCATGCGCCGGAAATCGGCGAATATACGATAGAAAAATTCTTATTGTCGGGTCCTCGTAACGAAGCAATTCACATACTTTGTGTGACACATACTTGGTATGTCACATACGTTCACGAATCATATCTAACTTCTATAATTTTCCAAGATTCTTACGGGGAGAGGAGGCTTATGGCATCAACTGATCTCACTGTAGTATCTCTGGCAGGAGGGTCCTAGGTTGAGTGCCAACGGTGGCAGGATTTCGGACACTAGCTTGTCAGCTACATTGAATTCACTTGCTGTGGGGAAGATAATAATAGCGGCCGGTTGCTCTGATCGGTAGTTTTCCGTGGTTTCTCCGATCAATTCCATGACAGAGCAGTACGCCAATAAATGGGCCACGAACCGTCGTTCAAACGCGCGCGATCTTTACTTTCACTCCCTTCTCCTATCTTCTCATCACATACTTACACACACTTACATGCAATACACCACTACACATGTCGGGAGACCGGTCGGCTCTTTGAACTTGTTCCGGCTGGAGGGAGACACTTGGTAGGGGTAAAACTCCCGCTACCCGACGGAAGGTCGGCGCCGGATCTCGCCATTCAGCGAAGCAAGATTACAGCCACCTCCCGAGCAAAAAAAAGCACCACACGTATAGGACTAATGGCCTTAGCAGTTGACACGCACGGAATCACTGGTAATTAATCCATCGAAAATTTAGAAAGTTAAATGAAAATTATACACGAGACATTATTTGAAACATCCCTTGTTTCTACCCAAGAAAAACAGTGGAAGACATTACCAAGACATTTATTTGGAGACATTATGAAGACAATTATTATGACATATTTTCATAATTTGCAATAAATTTAAGAAGAAATACGCGAGAACTACTGGTTTATTGAACAACGTCTACGAGTATACGACCTCATTTAAAGATCTAATTTGTTTAGAATATATTTCATTTAAGACAAAAATCTCTACCTTCGTACTTGTCATTTTGCAATGTCACCTTTTCGCAATTTCGAAAATACATAGAGATCGCCTAAAATGGGGCAAACACCGCTTTTTATAACATTCTTTGATACATAATATTTTCTTTAATTGGAGCCGTTTCTAAAGGCGGCTCCACACATTCGGCATTCGCTGAGTGGCGAGCTACTGTTTGCCCAATCCCGAAGAGCTGATGTGTTCGGCAATTCGGCTGCCTTTGATGTGTCCTAAAGACCGACATGCGGTGAGAAGGGCGAGCACCGAATGTTCGACACTCGGCAAATAGCAAGCCACTCATCTACACTACACGGGATTCGCGGAGCGGTTGCTCACTATTCGCAAAATAACGAATGTGTGGAGCCGCCGTAAGAAAATAATTGCTTAAAATTGCCTCAATCTACAGTAAATTACGGGCAAACTTTTCGAAAAAATGTACGTGACCTCATTTTGAGATGTGCCTTGGAACAACAGATTTATTACAGGGCCCTGGTAACGAAAAAGTGTATAAATCCAGTTGCTCAATTGAGGAAAAAACAACACCTCTAACGCGTAGTGTAGCCAGAATCCATATTTTGTGGGTCATTGATACCGAAAAATTGAATGACGGCAACGGCTGTCTGACCGTCCGGCTGTGAACAACGCTATCGGCTAAACCGTTCAGACGATTTTCTCGAAAAATTGCTATTACCCAATTGGTCTGGGTGATGGCGCGTCTCCTTGAAGTTGTTAAAAATAAATTTATTGCCTTCCTGTTCAACATATGTTTTTCAGGGTTGTGAGTAGAAACATACATAACATTCGGTTTATTCCTTAACTGTGGCAGTCCTGGACGGGTGCGATAAATGTTTTTGGTTTATTTTAATAACTTAAATGATTTTGGAAGTAAATTAAAACTACAGAGAATGATCGATGATATGGGTATTCGATGAAGGTCATATCATTTGAGGTCGATTTTCTGCTATTTTATGGTGGTCTGAATCTGTCTTTAGGGAAGTGAGAGTTTATGCATAAGTTTGGCTCTGCTATGCGTCCAAGGTTGAATATGGAGGTGCTGGTAGATGTGGAGAGTGATGAGAAGTCTTCGAACAGGTTAGTGATGTGTACTTTTACTGTCGGAACTTGTAGTTCGTGATGTATTTGCTTGTTCGAAATTAAACATGGGCTTTAACTATAATTATAGTTCTTAGCTTTATAATTAACTGGGTAGAGGTGGTGGTGGGATGTCTTAGGATCAAAATTTTTGCCTTCGTTTATCTGGATTTATTTTAATCCTCCAATTTTTTGCTCATACATGGGATGTGTCGAGGTCGTCTTGCTAGTTATTTCTAGCTGTCATAATCTCCCCATGCTTTGAAAAACATGCAGTGTCGTCACCGTACAGTATATATATATATATATATATATATATATATATATATATATATATATAATTATCGTTAATTTTGACTTAGAAGTTTCTTTGATTCAAGAAACTTTTAAGAATTTGGTATAAGTGGTTTCTAGTACCTATTTGCCTTAATTTGTAGAGAAGGCCTTGATACCATATTTTGGCGAAAGTTTGGTTATATACAGGAATATTGCTATAGTGTGTTGTGTGGTATAGAATCTTTGCGCTATATATTCGGTTAACAGTAATATTTGATGTGTTGTGAAGTGGTTAGGTCGAAATCCAGATTGTGTGTCTGAGATTACATGTGTGTTTGCGAGGAATTTTATTCTTCTTTGTAATATCAGTTTCTCTAATAGTTTCGACAATGAGGGGATCCAACTTATTGGTCTTAGTTTTCTGGATCTTTTGGATTCTTTCCTGGTTTGCGAAATGGTTGCACAGATGCAATTTCTGTGGTTTCTGATTGAGTTCCCATACTCGTTTATTAAAGTGATGGACCTCGACTGGATTTGAGTTGAACGACTTTTCAAGGTAGTCAGCAACAAGAGATGTCAGGTGGCAAGGCAGCAGCGGCAGTCGGGCCGCCCGTAGACCGGAGCAAGCGCGGAAAACGTTCCCCCTTCTGGAAATTGCCGGGCACGTTTAGGCGGGAAAAGAGAGACTCGCTCCGCAGGCTCGGGGACTAAAGCGGCCGGCCCGCAGAGCCCGAGCCAAAGTATTATACGAAATGCTGTATTTGTTTCGTTGATTTCTCCTGGTGTTTTTGTTGACGAGTGCTGGTTAAAGAACATCTTCTGGAAAACTAGCTTTTGTACTTGGATTATTCATTGGCTCTGGATAACAAAATTGTTTATACGAACTGTTGTCCTTTCTTTTAAGAGGTTCTGGTTATACAACAGTTTAATTTGTGGAAATTCTTGTTTTTGTTTTTTTTATTCTCTATATGGTAGATCACAAATACCTAGATGATGGGTGAATTTCTTTTAGAAAAGTCTGGAAGCTTGCATATCTATGTTGGTCGAGTTCTGTTTTAACTAGTCTCGTCAGTTTGTTTAATTTTCTTTTTAAGTCTGGTCGTTGTGTCAGTTGCCAATAGCTATTTAAATTGTGTTTACCTTTAATTAGGTTTATGATTTTTATTGGAATTAGTTGCCTGCTTATTGAGTTTGTTCTTTTGAGATTAGTGGTAGACTTTTTGAGGGATTCTTGTATGTTGCTGATTAATCTTTTGACTTCATTATCTAAGTCATTTGCGGGTTGAATGTTGTGCGGATGTTTATAGTTAATAAACTTACCTGAATTTAAACCAGTTAATTTTACCTTTGCTGTTTATAAAAAGATGATAGAGAGAATGATAGTGATATGATTATTGGGTTGTTATCCGAGTCGAGTTCAGGAATTACTTTTTGATATATCGGGAAGTCAATATTATAGTGATATCCAATTTTTCAGATCGTTTGTCATTTTTGAGAAAATATTGAAAACGATTTTGAGGCCATGTTTCATGTAAAGTCCCCTCGAAAATCAAATTAATTGTTTGAAACTTCCCAATCCTTGTGTTCATTCAGATGATCAATAGGGGAATATCAATTTTGGCAAAAATCGGCTGAACGGTTTAGGCGCTAGCGTTGACCACAGACAGAGAGGCATACAGACACACACAGAAGGACAGAAAGACAGTCAGACAGACGGATGAATGGACAGACAGACATAGAAATATGGATTCTGGCTACACCACGTTTTAGAAAAATGTGTATCTACTTTTTCGTTTCTAGGACCTGGCAATAAGATTTTCTGCCGAAAATTCGCCGTTTTCAGGCGCACGATTACATGACTTTCTCAGAGTAAATAAAAATAAACCCTCTGCTTGAGACTACGATTAATCTTATTACGGCAGCAGTAGTTCGAAATAACCTTAATTGTTCATTTTCTTTATATAGTAGTCCGATAAGGTAAATGAAAATTTTTGTGCATTTTTAAGATGCAATTGAATGGAAAGTACCGGCAATATGCATATAATGGTACCCATTTTTCCAACTTTATTTGATGTGTTCTTTCACATACAACAAGTTTTGTATCGTTATTTGAAGAAGTTTGATGCAATCAATTTAGAAAAATGTCGTTTCCAAGACAAATCAACTCTTTTGCTGCTCCCTGATGTGGAACTCAAATACTCTACGCCAGACATGTCAAGGTTGCGGGCAAAATACCTGGAGTTCAAGAGTTCGCGGACACTATGGGAGAGGGGACCGCGCATGATTTGAAACAGGTGGACTCGCCCGATTCCATTCCGCGATCAGGTTTCCCTCACAGACGTTTCCCAAAGAATTCCCGTTCACTTTTTGCTACCTGAGAAGACATTGCCCGATTGCATCCCGCGGTCAGGATTTCTTCACACGCGCTTCCCAGAACATCCCCTTTCACATTTGGCAACCTAAGAAGCTATAGCCCGAAAACCGCGGTCAGGTTTCCCTCATAGCCGTTTCCCAAATAATTCCCTTTCACATTTGTTACCTCAAAAGACATAGCCCGATTGCATCCCGGGGTCAGGTTTTCCTCACAGGCGCTCTCCAGATAATTCCCTTTCACTTTTGGCAACCTGTGGAGATACGGTCCGATTCTTCGCGGTCAGGTTTCCCTCAGCCGTTTCCCAAATAATCCCCTATCACATTTGACTACCTGGAACGATAACTCGGTCAGGTTTTCCTCACATGCCCTTCCCAGATAATCTACTTTCGCATTTGGCTCCATCAGAAGACATAGCCCGAAATACACTTCCGAATTATATTAAATTCACTTAATTCTGTCGATATTTGACAGCAAAATTTTATTTCAGCAACAGTCGAGATGTCAATATATCCAATCTTTAAATAACAATGTAAAAAACAGCGATACATACTTTCGGATTACGTTTAAAGGGTCTGTCAACATATGTTACTAACTAAATAAAAAAATAATTTATCATAAAACCAGTGGCGTATGATAGGTTTGGACAATGGATAATCTCTAGGATTGTAGTTAGGAAGGATGGATTAATTTCATCGCCTCTTCAGATATTAATATTAATGCGGAGTTTTGGATGTCTTTAGTGTCGCGTGTGCGTATATGCATATTTTTAATAAAATAACCGTACAACATTTTTATATTCGTACGTATAAACTAATATAGTACATTTTGTGTTTAGTAATGAGAACTCCACGGCTGTAACTTACGGGGATGTTGGCTCCATATCGTGACTTACCGATATCTTGAGCTTTGTCGAAATGTCACAATTTCATAAAATGTTAAATACACATTAATGCAAATGAAAATCTATTAACATTTTTAAATTTTCAAATAATAAATCTCTACAAATCTGTAAAAAAACAATTATATAACAAGACAAAAAAGACTCCCTTTACATTTTATTAAACATTGCTTGGACATTTGAGTTCATATCCTTTTTGAATGATTTTTATTTATATCCTTAACTATAATTCTTAAAATAAAAATATTCAATAATTTAAAATCACTCAAAAAAGTTATGACTTTTAAGTTTGAATATTGAAATGTGCGATCAAAATCTTGAAAAGCTTTTGAATAACGTGATTAAGCTTATTAATGAAAAAACTTATAGTTACAAACTTAGAGTTTCCAACTTAAATGAATAAGAATGGCTATTCCTCGTCCCCTTGTATTTTGAGATACATCACTGTAAATCATTATGTATTCGTTCAGTACTATTGTCCCTTTCAACTTTTTGTTAGTTTCTGTAATGATGGCAATTTGTATCACTCTCCCAAGCATACATTTTTCCAGCTCCATCCTTTTAGACCCTAATCCTCTCACATTCCAAGTTATTATCCTTAATTCCTCCGAAATTCCTTTATTATTGTCCTGTCGTGCGTTTTCGTCGTCTGTTTTCGTCCGGCGTTATCTTGACGAAATTGCGAGTATAGAATTTAACTCCGAAAAAATTACCATCCTCTCGCGAAGTTTATGGTGTGATAGGGCTGATATATTATGGCCTTTCCACCTGCCTTCGCGTGTATCAACCCCGCATGAAGGGTTGTTCTTTCCATCCAACTTTGGTCGTTAGAGACTTTGTGCCTGTTACCCTGGAGTCAGGCTCTCCTTGGCCAGACGGGTTCCTTCGAGGCGATCTTCGTGTCTTCGGAACTGTCTCTTTTGTAGGTCCTTTTCTGGTGTTGTTGAGGTCCTCTTCAGAAGTTCTGCTTCCCTTGACCCCTCCCCATCGGCCTGTTCGGCAAGAGAGGCTCTAGCAGTATCTACGCCACCGCCGGCATAGCTCAGGGGCATGGGGGTACTCAGGCTCTACCATCAGCGTCAAGGTCGTGTACTCCCTAGTGGCTTCTTACAAAAATATTTACCATGTTTATCAAACAGCCGAGATTTGAATTATATTTATATTCTTTACCATTTAATACTATGTAATGTGTATTTTCTTTTTGAATTCTGCCTTGTATAAACATTTTTGTCGAGGGAGCAGGATTGAGAATGGCGAATTCTTTGCTTCTTTTCGTACTGAGTAATGTTTTATTAAATCCTTCACTTACTTTTGTGTACAGCAAAAAGGTGAAATAAATTAACGTTTCTCCTACGGGTGGACAGCTCTTTTAACTGGCAATCTTTATCTGGTAAACCCCTAACCTGAACACAATGGCATTATTACTCTTAAATAAAGGAGATTACTAAATTAAGATTAATTCGATTAATATTGTTCAATTTTACTCTCAATTGATAAGTTCAAATATTACTGATGTATTTCCTGTTAAAGGATCATTTATTTAGTAGAGGAAATGTAAGTTAATGTAGCGTTTGAGACAAAAACTGTCAAATGACTTTTCCAATGACTTCTCTCAATGACTGGGCCAGGTATCCACTGCCACTCCGGAGCTATTTGTTCAGCTCTCACTTTTAAACAACGTGCCAGTTGCTCGCGTGCCCGCAGTGCCCGCGAACTTGTTAAATTATCATAAATGCTCTTTTCATCCCATATATTTATGACTGAAGGTCTAAGTAACATATAGCCAACCAAACTATGCAAATTATTGTGGAAATTCTAATACGGTATCGTTCACGTAATTACATGAAGAAATAAAAGAAGTAATCTCCGTGAACTTAATATGTTTATTTAGAGAGTCGTTATCGACGGCTTTGCCGTCATAATCAGTCTGCAAATCTAAACAAAATAAAATATAAATAAAATACCAAATAAATACAAAAGATGGCAAAGAGGGTGAATTAATATAAATACTAGATACATTTAAAATTATAATTATTACCAAATTAAATTACAAAGAATGAAATGCAAGGGGGGATATCAATATGCACTAGTAGCAAATGAAATTAAAAAATATAAAATTCAAGGGGGGGATTAATATAAATGTTATATTCATTTAAAATTAAAATTATTACAGACCAATAGCGAATGAAATTACAAAATATGAAATACAAATAAAGAATATACACATTATGAAATTGCAAAAGATACAAAAAATGAGGTTAGTGATAATAATTAAAACCAATAGCAAATGATGCTACAAAAAGTTTTATAGCATTCTGCAGCTCCGGCGAGAGGTTGAAGGAGGTCTGTTTTGTGTCCTCTTGAAAATGTCTCAGGAGGCGAGGGGAGTCAGTTCGTGGGGGAGGGGTGCCTAAAATTATTAGCAGGACACAGGGAAATAAGCTTATTTGTTGAAGAGAGCTTCAGATTTCTGCTGGGCTTGAAGAATGTGAAAGATTTCTAAAGCGCTTCTGTTCCAGACTTTATTTTCTATTTCAAGAAGTGTAATGTCTGAGTCGGGATGGAATGTGTGTAAGATGCGCAGCAAAGTGCGATCTGTTTGTATTGTTTCCATGCATGTAAATGTTCTTTAGCTCTGGCATTATTCATGGTAGAAGCTTCAAAGCCAAGCGCGGCAAGTCGATTGGCTCGTGCTTCGGAATATTATGAATATTCGGAAGTCCATAAGCGTGACGTTTCACATCGGTGCGCTACTTGGCTTGCAACGAAATCGCGCTAGCGCTCTTTGATTTTAAAATAATTTCATACTCGACATTGAAAGAAATTAAACGGAAAATACGTAATCCTAATTCCTCCTTAAGAATTGTATAATTATATGGGGGGTTGTGCTGTCTAAGCACGAGCCACTATTGGTTGATGGGGAATGAATGGGGTTGAAGGAACTGTCACTGAGGGCATTGCTTATTAATCCTGCATATCACTGTCCAGTCTAAAGACTTCCATCGACGAGAACCGCAGTTTAAAAACTTGTGCAATATAGCTAGGCCATCGTGAATGCAGTCAGTGACGTGATTCGGAGGGACAAATATAAAATGGAGGATCTTGGGACAAATTTTAAAATAATATATTTAGAAATTTCATTTCGCGGATCTAGAAATTTATATTATAAATTATTTACTTGTTTCTATATTTTGAGAAGAAATTCAATAATAATTAAGAGAAGAATAATTTTATTAATCAGAGTTAATAACATACATTAATAAATTGGGGAACTTTGCGGGATGTTTAGCGTTGCTGTGAATATCCCTTAATAATAAATAATCTTTCAATTATATTTTGCTTTTCAACGTTATTTACCAAGAAATTAAACAGTTTCGTTCCTAAAATCAGAGTCATAACTACGGCTCAGACATGCCATATTTTGTTTTTGTTATTTCCGTGGAAAATGTACGTTAAGCATGATTTTATCTACGACCAAAATCATGCAATTTTCAAGTGACTTATACAGTCATACTTCGACTCTTTTGTCATTTTTCGGTTGTATTCCATATTATGGTCATATTTTTCCTTGAATTTTCGTGTTTTCGTCATATTTTTGTAATTTTGATTTCATTTTCGCATACTTGCTTGCTTTGCACTTTTAATTCAAACGTTGTTGATGGTGTTTTAAAGGGAGACCGAAGAGCAGAAAAATTTCTCATTTCCTGTGAAACATTGAACAGAACTAAAAACACTACAATTGCTGATACCCTGAATTATCACTGCAAAATGTATAAATGGGGTCCATCGATTCAAAAATACAAATATCTTCGTCATTATCACTGCCTGAGCCTCGAGGAAGGTCACTTAAACGATCACTGTCAGAAGATTTTTTTGTCGGCAAAATGTATCTGTCTTTGTTTTCCGCTAGTTGATGGGTTAGGACATTTTTTCCGAAGTATTTTGCTTTTCACTATAAACGTTTACCAGCTCTTTCATATATGGTTAAAACTACTTTCTCCCCGCCCTTTCGTTTTCATGAAGGTGGTTTTATTTGAGCTACCGCTCTTATATCGTGATACCCTGACCATACTAATCACAGCGTCAGTTATTGAATCAGATAGGAATGAGGTTTGATCTCTTGCATTCTGCTTATGTTCTCTAACCATCTGCATGGCCAACCCGTCATCACTGACTGGTTGACAAAATGCATTAATTCCGGTATTATTCGGCCATCATCAACCGGACTTGAGCGGCTATTTTCCTATTTTTCCATGAAGTGAGATTCTGTAAAGACCCCATCATCGAATGTATCAAGGTACAGGTTATTTTAATATCTAGGGAATATAATTTGTTATTTCAGAGATTTGCATGAGAAAAAATAATTATATATATATATATATATA
>BOPP01000027.1:10095776-10138484 GCA_017312745.1 Gryllus bimaculatus | reverse complement strand
CACAGGGACCACCTCATAAGAGAAAAGTTCTCCTCAACCAAATGGCATACGAGTAGTTACACTATAATTGAAACAAGCATAATCTTCTTGAGAGATTTCTTAGACCCCCTTCCACCCCCAACACGCCTCTTCAGCCAGAAACGAGTTTTTTTTATTTTCTCGCCTTACGAATTTTTCGTAAGAAGAGAAATTTATGTTATCGTGCGCCAGCAGTTGGCAATTTTTCGCCAGAAAAACTCTTATTCATTTTATTCTTTTCGTTATCTTAGCACTATTTCATCTTATTGAAAAAATATGAAAAATAACAAAATAATTTATGCAATCAGAAAAACATTTGTTTATATATTTTCTAGGCGCCAAATTCAAACGCAATTTTTTTTAATTACAAAAAATATTTGTTTACTGTCTTAGAAACACGATACAGGCTTGATAAAAATCTCAAACGTTCTTCTTAAAACACAAAAAGTTGTTAACATTTTCAGATTTTTCGATTGCTGAACTTTAGTTCTAATGAAAACTATTTTTACCATTTTAAATCACATACACGTTAAAAATGACTGCAATAGTTCTATTAATTTATTTAAATGTTTATTATTTGTAATGAAAATTGTCCTGTTGTCCAAAAAATTGACATTTTTTTATAACGATACCTACATTATGATTAAAACAACAGGTCCGCTTTTATAATAACAGAATAGTGAAACGACTCTAATAACATTGAATATAAAATATTTAGTGAAAATAATAGGTTCTATTTCTTCTCAGCGTACACTTGGCATCCAACAAATATCATTCATTAGATATAATATACGAGTATCATGCATTATAATGAAAAAACTTACAAAATATTATATAATAAAGGGTCAAGGTCATTCGTATATTTTCACTTTTTCAAAAAATTTAACCGCCCAGTTTTTGGTCTAACACACTGTATGTTCAGGTTAGAACTGCCGGATCACAGTTCAGCACTCACAGTTAAATCACTCGGTGAATTTTTCAAACCCAACTTTTCGCAGTGTTGACAAATTTCTTCTTTTGAAGACCTGTTAATAAAATCGCTTTTTATATGGACAACGGCCTAAAGTTTTCCGTTTGCCGACTGCGCTTCCATGGATTACAAATAATGCTGAAAAACATGATTTTCATCGCGTCGTGGACCCACGAAACTTGGTTTCGTGAGAAGCACCTATTTTTCGTCATTCGAAATATTAAAAGCGCTAGGTAATTTGTAAGGGAATGAATTTATTTAATCATAATACACTATGTACCTTGGAATTCTAAACAATATGGTACATTACAATAAAATCAGACTATTACATTCAATTTAGGGTACGGCGGGTATCGATGGCGCGAATAGTTAGAATTTAGTACAGCTCCCATTTTGTACGCTTTTTGGCTAATATACACAAAAATGCATATAAAATATCACCCGAAAGCTGTCCTTCAGGGTTTTTACTTTCCCGTATACATAAGTATATACGGAATAATATACGTAGTATAAGGAAAGTTATGTAATGCTGCGGAAAATTGATTTCGATATTTCAACGTAAATACACGTTTCGGGGTCCCCTGATAGCGAAAAATTGTTGTTGTTGTTTTGTTGTTTTTTTCCTTTTCTTTTTTCAAAACGTCCGTCTGTTCGTCCGGCCGTCTATCTGTCTGTTTGTCCGGTGTATGTGAATAACACTAGCCTTCAACTACACGTACAATTTTTTCCAATGTGAAGTGACCTCTATCGATGACCTGAGTCAATGCTTTGCGATTATAAAAAGCATTCATTAATTTTTGGGGGTACTTTACAGAAGCCCCTGGAACAGTTCCAAAATTTTCTCAAAAACCGCTCTAAATTCTTCTTAACTTTTTTGCAAAAATACACTTATAAATGTGGCGTAGCTCCGATATACACGGATAACTCTTGAATTTTCGAAAATTGCAAAAAATTGAATTTTATTAGCGTGCTCCTCCATCTACAAAATTGAAGATAAGAGATTTTCTCTTCTAATAAAATTTGTTCTCCTTAGTGAATTCTTTCATTAAGGGCAGGTAATTTTTTTTTTGACAATTTTAGTAGTTTTCGCGCAATATTGCGTGCAATGTGCAATTTTAAAAATAACAAAAACAAGATTTTCTCACAAACGGCTCCAAAGTTTTCTTTAAAAATTTCGTAAATATAGTGCTAAATATACTCTATATAAGATGACATAAAGATCAGTTAAATCTATTCTTTTTTTCTTGTTTTTTTGTTTTGTTTTGTTTTAAAATAATATTAGGCACAGGGGCGATAACACAGTGCAACAAATTTGAACTTTGTGTCTTGCCGCGAGACGAAAGTACATGTTCGTTACTAAATCACATTCGCTGATTGCCAGAATGAAATCAGAAATGTTCCATCACGTACCAATTTTTTTGTAGAAAAGGTACCACATATACCACTTTCGAGAAACTTGGAAATGACTCAATTACAATACAGTAGGAATCTGTAGTGTATTAATCTACATATCATGTAACAAAAATGATTTGTATTACAAAAATAGTTTATATTAAATTATTTATATAATTAATTGATCGTATTACAAAACAGAATGAAAACAGTACGAGAAAACTGAATAATGCTTGAAATGCACTTGAAAGTTGGAAACTTTTCATGGAAACTTTCCGTTTGTGGGTGGATGGTGATAATTCTAGTACGAGTGTCCAGCCAAAAGGTTTGATGACTATCTTCTCTTATATGGTCTTTCCATGGCCGCGATATCTTGGTAAAATCGCTTACCATGTTAGTCACATCTCCAAGATTAGGCGGGAAGAAATCGAATTGGGAATGAAGGAAATGTAATTTCAGAGACATGTTTCATGCCTTATCCTTGTAAGGTGTCCAGCATGTGTTCCGTCAGTTCCCTGCAATTATCAGACATTGTTTCCCAAGACTTCCGCATACATCTTTCAATGCAACTGTTCAAAGGTAATATCTTTCATCAAGTCACGGATCTGAGGCCCAATGAAAATTCGTTCATGAACTTTTTTAGTATTAATAGCAAGAAATGTAGATAGTAAAAATTGAAAACCCTGGCCTTCTTTGTCCGTTGGTTTCACAAAACTCTTCATAAAGCCCAATTTTAGATGGAGGGGTGGTAACATCACACTGTCTTCGTCAATTATAGATTTATGCGACAGTTTTGTTTTCACCAGGATTGAAAATTTCTCTCAAGGACCACTCTTTGACTACATAATAATCTTTCCTTGCCCTACTATCCCAGTGGCCCAAGAAATAGCAATAATTTGTGTAAGCGTCTGCATTCCTAGAAGAAGTCCCAGAACTCTGAGACGACCACAGATTTTCCATTTGTTATTCGAATAGCCAGTTTACCTAAGGAGTAGCCTCATGTTCTCGTAGTTTTCCTTAAACTGATCGGAAAGGACCAATGGTATTGAAGGTTTCTCGTTTCCGTTATGTAAGAGAGTGGCTTTGACACTATTAATTGAGGAATCTATGAATACGCGCCATTCTATCTGATTGTGAATCATTCAATTTTTTGTAAGCACCCCATTTGTGTTATTACCATATACCAAACTATTTGTGTCATTTTTCCATTCTGTTGGTGGTTTTGGATCTGGAAAAGAATCAGAATGCGGAACGGGGAAAATTACAGATTTCAAATTTGGATACGAAACTGTGTGTTTTGATTTAATTGAGATTCCTGTCACTTTCATTAACCAAAAGTTTCAATCTGTTATGTGGTCTCTAGGCTCCCTCACACAATTGTGGTACGGCAAATGGCATAGATAGGTGATTTCCATCCAACCGTGCTCATAAATAGCGGGAGAAATATGAGTAACAGTTCTGTTGTGACCGACACTCCTCATCTACCTTTGATTAAAAATACAACTCGTGTGTCTTATTGGGATCGGAGTAATGGGATGTCTTTGAGAATTAGTCCTAAACTGGCCACACACATAACAGAAAAGGTTTATTGAATTAACAGACTTCCTAGACATCGTTGAGTATAAGAACACAAGAATATGCACAAAAAATATACTTCACGTTTGCAAATTTACACAAGAGATACTGCGAGATCTCTCTGGATTGACTAATGCACGTGCAACTTCCGTTTACATCCCCCACGTGCTTATTTTACCCCCCCTCTCTAATCAAAACCCGACGCAATAATATTCGTAAAATAACATAATGTGATAAGAGCCGCGACAGCATAAATAACGCCACTAAAATTGCGTTTCTAGAAGAAAGTTTAGGTGATAGCGAAAAATTGTTTTCACTCTTGTCATCAGGGCACTACATAACAATCACATATTTTTGTTCTGCAGCAAATTTCATTTTCACACTGTGTAATTGGTACACTGACCCTACATACTATATAACAAGCATTGCACACGCACTAAATAGAGTTGCGGAAGAAATTTGTGGAAATTATACTGATGTAGATCAGTTAATTTCTGTAGTGGCCAAAACGTTCATCAAAGCTACATTACGAGTGCAAAACTTCAAGGAAATGGTTCCTGCGGTGCCATTGCCTCCCCATCCCATTATTACACGTTGGGACACGTGGCTTAACGCCGCAAACTACCACCGTACTAATTAAAAAACGTTTGAAGAGATTAGCGCATTCAATGAAAGCAAAGCGCCTCTATCAAAACTACCAAATCGTAGTTTTCAAGTTGTCCACGTCAAGTGGTTGTTCAAGTCAACCACACTGACCGGAGTTCTCGCTTGTATCAAAACCAAAAATTTTTAAAGTCATATTTTCATAAATTTTAGATCATAATTGCTTGCATATTTCAAACAAGTTTAGGTTATAAACATCCCGGTCCTAGTCCTAACACTCAAATTAACTCTCAAAAAGAAAAAATTATTTCCTGTTTATTACAGACTGTAGATATAAAAAGAAACAGAAGACTGCCAAAAACAGAAGACTGTATTTTAAGTAAATTATTTTTTATGTGAATTTTAAAATATGTATTCTTCAGTTATGTACAAATAGTTGTGATCATAATAAATGATACACACCTTTCATACTTGATTCACTAAGAAAACTGCATCATTGAATTAACAGTTTAGACACTTGAAATAACAATGAGAATCATCACCTCTGTGAATAACTAATCTAATAATAAATTCAATAATAATCAATGAAATGATTAACAAAATTGAAAACAAATGTAATTGCATCACAACTAACTTAATGCATTGATATAAACGATAATTTCATGTTTATAACAGCACCCAAATTTGCCCCCCCACCCAATAATAGATCCGAAATCTCGTCTCTGAATGCAGTACAAGAGTTTCCTAGAACAATGATAATGATTGTGGTGGGTGGCTCATGACGAAGAGGATACAAAAAGGAAGAGTGTGCACCAACAATGCACGAGGTATTTAAGGGCGTTAAGTCCGCGCAGCATTAAAATATTGAAATTTTGGATTCGCAGTGATTGGATACTTTACTGTGGCTCTGAAATAATTAAATCAGTCACAGTTACAAAATTATTATATTTTGAGCTTATCGGATATCATGAACCACGTGTTTGTCCCCAGAGGTTAACAAAACCGGAGCCGACTGTGATTTTTATCGGTGTTTTGTGCGTGCATGTGTGTACGCGGGGGGGGGATACCTCATCCTGGCGAATAAGCTGACGTATTTAATACCGTCCAGAATATACTCGACTTGTAGTCGTTGAAGTACGCTCGAATTCAGTGAACGAAAGAGAAAAGAACGTGAGACACTTCTTCTGACCCCCCTCCCCCGCAAAAAAATCACAACAGCAAAATGTAGACGTCCTTTTGGAGTCCACTGGAAGGAAATTGAGTCATTTTTATTCCTGAGTTAAACTTTGCAAATCGAGAGTAGCTAGAGTCGGGAAAGATGGAATGGAGTGTGAAAGGGGAGAAGAGTATGAGGAATTTGTATGTGGATTTTGAGTGAAGCGGTCGTAAGAGGAAGAGGGAGGGGAAAATACCTCAAGAGATATGTTCTCAAATAATGCACTGTAATGCAATACAAGAATATATGCCTCCGTATTCTGCCATTGTCCCAAAATGGGGCGCAACCTATTCAACAGTAAACATAACATCAGTTAAAAGTGATTCACTTGTTATTTTATCCGACTTATTTTATGTGACTGACTTGGAAGGCCTTTAGTTAATACCCATTAAAAACGAGCTCAACCCCCCCCCCCCAATACTGGCTTGAAAACGAACCTATCACATATACAAACAAAAAAAACCTCAAATTAAAAAAAAAAGCTCGTATTGAAAAGATGAAGGGGACAATACAAATCAAAGAATCTAGTTAAATAGTCTTGTGATTCCACACAAGTATAAATCAAAATTTAAAATACCGGTAGGGGCAGTACCAAAATATTGCACATTTATTCTTGCGTTCACTTTTGGGACACTAGCACTCACTCGTGTTTTGTTCGTATGCCAAAGGCTGGAGCATCATCTGAACTTCCTCAGGCGGTACTTGAACTTAGGAATATCAACGGTGTCTTAGATATTTCACCCCCCTCCCCTCCGAATTTGGAATAAAATGAGTTGCACAGACTCAATGATGTTTCACGTCAATCGCGTAGGCTGGAGTCTCGTCATTAAATTGGACATGTCAAGCGTCCAAATAGCGATGCATCAACTTGCCTTCAAGGTTTGAAGTTATAAACGCGATTCCACTGCGCCTTTCACAAGTGATCGGATTTCTTCGCGTTTGAGAGCCTTTTTTACCTTATAATTGGATTTAAGCCCTACCTTCACCTCTCCTGTGGACCACGTCGGCCTGCGTGTAATTTCACAGGGATACCTATATCCTTTAATTGCATTTAAGCAATCCCCCACCCCAAATTCATTCGCTTTTCCTGTCATCCACAAAGCAAATCTGGATGGTTGCAGCTGAAGTTATCTGGATAATATTCCATTACTCCTCAAACACAGTTTGGTTACTTATTCATGTTAATAAAGCATTTGTTAAATTCTGAAAACTAATTATGTAAAATGTACTTTCATCTGAAAAATTCAGAAATACAGAGGAAAATTACAAAACCAATTTTCTTCTCAGAACATTAATATGTTGGAAATTCATATTATGTTTACCTCCAATACACATTTTGGCATCAACTTACAGTGCTTCAAATGGTAAGAGCAGCTGTATCAGCAGAAGATATGAGGAAAAATAATGGAACAAGACTGACGGCTTTCTTCACAAAATGAAGTCAGAAGTATGCTACTTCAAAAACATCCTTCATTACAAAGAAATCTAACTCTAGAATAATTACATAACATTTTTAACACTGATATTGTGAATTAATTAAACAAGTCAATTGTAGTGTCCAATACAATAAAAATTCAGACAAAATACATTTGGTGAATTTTTATTTCTCATGCTCAAAACATTATTAACATCAAGACATGTCAATGCTGGTGTGATTCACTTAGTTTAAACCAATTTTGTACTTAAAAACCACTATTACACAGAAATAAACTAAATACAAAAGTAGCTGAAAATTTCAAAAAAAGGAGAAGAGTTCATCTCCAATCATCCTTCTTTTAAAGCGTTTCAGCCTGTTCCCTGATCAACTGATTGTCATCGGTAAACATTGGCAAAAATTAATTTATCTTACTAATCACTAAGTATTTCAGATTTAATCTACACAATTAAACTCTTAAAATTAGTTTACATTTTGCACCTGTGACACACTATACTTACTCATTTTATATAATTCACTGCCACTAAGAAACTACCACTAGCACATAAATTTGATTCTACCTGATTTCTTGCAATTCTGTGAGCAAATCCTGAGTGCTGGGCTAACATTTTCAATAAAACAATTACATGTTTTGAGGCACTGCAGACAGGAAACATTTTCTAATCTAAAAATTTATTTCCAAAGCAATGAGTACCTGGGAAATCTAGCATTACTAAATTTATGAACTGTCATTTATTATGTAAAACTGGATTGCTAATTAAGAAATGCTGATACACGTCACTAAAACATCAGTGCAGTAAACAATTGCACGAATACTATAAAAAACCATTTTTGCCTGTGTATCTCTACATCACATTAATTTTGAAATTCTGGGAATTGGCAACATATAACTCTTTTTATTATTATAAATTTCCTTAAAAATTCCTATCAATATAAGCATCTTTTTCTTTTGAAATCCTCAAAAGATTAACCTTCTGAATTTCAGTTTCGGATTTATTTGAACATTGAAATCAGTTTCAGTAATAAGGGTTGAACAAGGTACAAGAAAAGTAGTTATCACTTCACAGATGTTCAACATCAATGTTACTAATTGAGAGAGTAATTCTACAGAAATAAAAACAAGCAGGTAAAAGGAAGGAGTAATAATTAAAACAAATTTAATTTTTCATTGGAAATTTATAACAAGATAAAGACAATTTGATATTGACTGATATAAACTAAGGTAGAATAATTATAAATAGCGCTAGAAGAAATAATGAAAGATCAGATTAAAATGATACACCATATAGAAATTATAGAGAAGAAAATTGATATAAAAGATATCAAAAATTACTGTTCATATGAGAAATGGAAATACAATATAGAATAATATACCTGTACAATGCAAATTGACTTTCCAATAATTGCAGCTGCTCTGACTTGCAGAAAAAAAAAGTACTTCACAGATCCCCCAAACACTCATCATTCAAAGTTTTAACTACTCTTAACAAATCTGTAAGCAGAAAATGTCAGTTGAATGTCCACTGTATGTGAATATCTGAGAAAATGTAGAAACTAATTAATAATTGTTATTCACTTGCTACCAACATGGTACCTCATTGGAGAGGCAATTATGTTAAATTAGGATCTGCACAGGAAATGATCCGATTATGTTACCTTGTTACTAACAAATGAATTTTAATAATTATATTTGTTCAAGTAATTGTCACCCTGTACATTAATCAAACTGGTCTGATCAACTTGCTCTGAGCAACTACACTCCATTCCCGGTTAAGGTGGCGAGAACAAATTTAATTCTTAATGTTTTTTATACATGTCACACCATCAAATAGCAAATTTGTAGCAGTAATTGTTTTAATGTATGTAGTTTAAACTTTTTTACCAAGCTATTGTCAAAATGTTTCAGTAGTAATTTTTCAAAATGAATAATTTCACTGGTATGAATAGTAGTCTGATTGAAAGGTATCAACTATCAGAATACAACAAAATATCCGAATGTCTAGTGTGAATTTTTATTTACAAAAATTTTCTCGCACAGTTTTAACAAACAGTCTGATATTAGGAATTGAAAAGCGAGATAGCATATAATTAGAAAGGCAACAGAATTATATTTCCATACATTAAAAATATTAGATTCATTAAGCAGACTGTTGCAAACGGAGATTCTTTCCTCTTATTTACCACAATTACGATAAAGTTTAAGATGACTTTTTCTATCTTAGCTGCAAAAATTCAAGTGAATGTCAAAATTGAGAGAGAACAAATTAAAAGAACTGTTTTATAATGTAAATAAAACATTCACTTCACATCACAGGATTTTTGAAGTTAAACTGAGAATTAAATTCAAATGTATACTAACATTAAAATATTACATTTACAAATACTCTCCTGTGGTAAGATATTGGAAAGTTTGTTGGTGTCAAAACTGTACGTACTATGAATAAATGTAATAAAAAAAAAGAAGTAAATTTTGCTATTCCACATTAAATTTCAAAATGTGTTACTCAATTACCAAATATTACTGAAACCTTTAAACACCTAATTTTGCGGTGCACTTGAAATTCAGGTATCGAGCCCCCTACAGTAAGCCTATTAGTTAATGCTTGTGATTCAGTATTTCATTTCATCAAAAGTATGTTGAAAGTAATTACAATTCAATATCAATTTTATGTCACTTAAAGGGGGGGGGGGAGGAATCACAGAGGATGCAGAGATTGGTGAATTGAGCACTATTAAATGACAATGTTCAGATCCAATCAACAGCACTGACATTCACTGAAAACAATAGACTTGATGCATAAGACAAACAGTTTACAATAAATGTGATATGTTTCTGCATGGAACATGCCTTACTTGTTACACACAACTAAGAATGAACACAATCTGAGTTTTTAAATTTCATTAAGTTCACTGCACTTCATTTGAAAGCGAGTAAAGTATTATTTACTTTTCACAGTTAACTTGAAATATTATATACTTTTATTTATAGGTGGCTAAACTAGACCATTTTGAGCAAGTTACTTGTTTATTCACAAGCACGGTAGAGCAAGTAAGTTAATTCTACTAAGTACATAATGATCTTTTAGAAATTTATAGCATATGGTCTATCTTATCCAATTGCCTTTTTAACATTTTGTTGTATTTTGTCACTGTATGTAAGATAATTAAATGAATTATATTGTCTTCAGCAACATTCTTTATAACATCAGATATAATAAACATTTTATCAACTGTATGAAGCTTCATTGTATTGAATATAATACTCAGTCATTTAATCAACTTCAAACACAGAAGTAAACAATATATGCAGGCAAATCGATATGATAAACTACTATTATTGGACCAGATAAGAAGTATTGATTTTTCATCTCTTTTAAACTAAATATAGCAAGAGATGTTTCTTAATTATTTTAACCATATTCAGTAGTTTTCATTTCTTATGGTCCTTTGTACCCAAAACCTTTTTACCTTCTTCCATTGCAGAACATCGCATATTCTTATTTAAAGAATTTTAGTGTTTATCTCTCCTTCCAAAGGATACAGGATTTTTTTATCAAGACCTGAAAAGTTAATCTTTTGCTTTACTAATATCCATATCAAACTAGCATTTTCATTCATCTTGCTTCCATCTTTACATTTCCCTTCTTCAAACACTTTTCTCTTCTATATCCCTTATAAATATTACAAATTTTAAATGAATTAAAATCTATGGAGTAATTTTAATAAAATTGTAATAAAGTTAAATCTTCACTCCGTTTCTAAATTTCATTCTAGAAGTATGGAATAAATACATGATACACTTCACAATTTCTGTTTTCAAATCCTACCTTCTTTTTAACCCACTTAATCTTTTTTTGTGTTTTTGAATCCCAATTTTAAATTGACAGTTTTTTAATATATGTTTCAATTCACATTTACTTGGACAATTACAGTAGGACACTATTAAAAAAAGAAAAAAACTAAGGAACAAAGAAGAAATAAAGGTAAAGTTTGGCCGATAATCGATAATATGAAAATTATTTTGCTTCCACACAGCAAACAAAAAATTGTTGTCATTGTAGAGTGGACAGACTATAGTTTTCTACACAACAAACACATGAATCCAACATTCTTAAAATTTATTCATGAAATAAAACTAAAGATAACAATGAAGTCTTTCAAATTAAAAAGAAATGCACTTTTCATAATTAAGAATAACTACATCATTCACATTATAATAGTATCCAGTGTCATTACTTGTAAATAGAGGAAATATCTTTACCTTTAAAATAACTAAGAACATTAGTAATCTCAATCTGAACTGTCCAGACAATTCCATATTTAAATTTGTCTTCATTGCCATTTTAAAATAATGGCCTTATTTCTTAGAAATTAACTGCTTTACAGAAGTTGTAATTGTACAAAGAATGTCGCACAAGGTGGCCAAAATATCAATTTTAACATGGTACTATCCAGACACTCAGCTCATTCCACTGAATGTACATTCATGTAAAATATTGCAACTGAATCCATTTCTCATTGAACTTGTTCCAACTCAATGCAAAAAAACATATCGCTAGAGAGGCATGAAAATAGATGAATAGAAAGAGCAAAATACAAGAATATTCCACAAGAAATACTAATTCAGAAGTAGATTACTTTGGTCATGTTTATAGGATACATTCAAATCAGCTTTCCCTCTGCTTTTTCAGAATTACTAGAAAAAGGACTGATAACACACTGAAATATATTAGAGGAAAACCCAATAAACACCTCTTCCTTTGGTTTATTCCAATCTGTGCATCTTTTTGTTTTTACAACTGCTTGAACAATTCAATGCTCAATTCAAGTGATAAAGCTTGGCCTACAATATCTTCTGAGCACTATTTCTAATCGCTGACTTAAAGCTGACCTTACCATTGTAATTTCTTGGATTTGAAAATTTACTAACCCCATTTACACAAATAATTTTGATATAGTTCCTGTATGTTAGTTTGGAATGTCATGCAACAGCAAGTGCTGGTAAAACAATAGCTCTATGGTTCTCTTGTCCATCCCAATACAAGTTGAAAGGAATTAATATCCTTCACGAGAAAACAAAGGTCTGTTCATTGGATACAGTCTTCTGCATTTGCAATAGCTCTTAAATAGCTTTGTTGAAAATCATAATATAGATACCAACATGCAATGAAATTAAAATACAGAACTGATAACATCAACAAAAATGTGATATGTCACAAGATCAATTTGAAAGAAAGTTGAAGGAAATGGAACAGAATTTGAATATTTCTCATATCAAATAATGCTAAACAACAAGCTTCACAAACAAAAAATGTATTAAAGAATAATGCATTTTAGTAAATAGTCACACGCTCACAATGTTCTTTCCTTCTAATGATTACTTTTGAAAATAACAGACAAGTTACATGAGATACATAATTTATTTTATACAGGTGTGTTCTATCAGGTATATGTATATTCTACTAACAAACTGGCCAATATCAACAACCCCAAGTAGTAACAGTGCAACTCAAAAATTAAAAATTGTTTTCTTAAATGTCAAATAAAAAGCATTCAAGAAAGCATGGGTATAACTCCATACCCCCCCCCCCCAGTGATGTCAATATATTCTTACAGACTAGAAATTAAACTGAATAAGGTCAGCTTCATTTTATTTTTAACAAATATGTGAGACATTCTCTATGTAAACATCCACCAATCTACAATGTGGCAACAAGTGAAAAATTCTTTCTAAATATCACTGCAAATCTAAGAAAAATTAGAATAAATGATGCAAACTTGGAAAATGTGTTTTGTTTGTGATATATTTATATATATCCATCCATAACTCTGCTCTAAGACACAATGATGCTTGTGGTTTTACGATTTCAGTCTTCTTACTCGACTTTGGATATTTTATTTCAAGAACCATCATATATACTAGTATTAATATAAGAACGCAGTTGGTCATATGTACATAGTTTAGCCAAAGAACCATATCATATGCATTCTCGGCCATTTCCTTTCAGTATTATGAACTCCATACATGCTCACTGCTACCATAACATTCAGAGATTACCGCATGGTAAACTGAATATGAAGCAATTACGAGCTACTCAAGGGAGAAAATTTTTTAGCATTCTTCCATTAATACAAGTTTAAGCCAATTCATCATACCACAGATTACAAGAAATATTCTTAAGAACATTCACAATATAACACTATTGTGTTGACAATGTATACACATAACTGTCACGAATATAATTAAAATCCTTACAAATGATCATCATCGGCGATCCCTGTATCTACGATCACGATCTCTATCCCTATCTCGGTCTCTATCTCTTCTTTCTGATGTCCTCCGCAGAAACTCCTCCACTGATCGATCGTACTGAAAGAAAAATTTTAAAAAAACATGTCAAGCAAGGAATCAGAAAATAAAAAAGTAAATAAATAAATAATTTGTACACAAATATAAAGCCAACTCATTACATTAACACAATTCGTAATAAAATATAACCCGCAGAACAAGGTTACAAATAGTATACTCACTGATCTTTTATCAGATCTACTGGATCTCATTTGTGTGGAATATTCCGGTAAAGGTGGTCCTTCATAATAGCGAGGAGGCGGAGGCAAGGAATCTACGAAAGGTGGCTGAAAAACAACCATAATTACTCAATAAATGTTGATGGAATTAACTATAACACTGAATATTTATAATTATTTTACACTATACACCCAGGAGAAAAGTGTCACAACTCAAAATGTGGCTTCTTTACATTTGTTTAAGAGTACTTGATCATAAGTCTCCTCCAGAGGTCAAGTTACAGATTCACTCTTGTTCTCAGAAGTTACATGACAAGAGTTTGGTTCACTCTTTTACAGGAAAAAGGCAACAACACACAATATCACTTATTGAAGCAAACTCTTTTCTGATGGGCTCCTGATATATGAAAAAGGATTAAAATTACCAAGGAGACTTAAGACATAAAAATCATTCTTACCGGCGGCGGGTATGGCATGGGAGCAAGAGGTGGCCCGCTTCTGGCATGGAAATCTCTCATGAAATCTCCATAGGCCTGATGAACCTAGGAACAATAATTTTAACCCATAACTCAAATATCTGGTTTCATTAGAACTTGAGTTGGGACACTATTTCTGATATTTATGAAGCAATTGCACAACATACCCCGTTAAATGTGCGGTCTCGTTCTGCATATCTGTTAGGTGATCTTCCTCTTCGATGCTCTTTGAAGTAATTTGACATAAAACCAGGACCTGTAAATCATTTTTCAAATTAAGAAATATCTTAACAAAATATGATTTAGACGAATCAGTCCTTCCGTTCTTCCAATTGTGAGCCTAATACAAAATCAAGAAATTTGTATGTCCTCAATTAATTTACAAACACTACAATAGTGTAACAATTCTATTCACTTTTTAAGTTGAAGGTGGCCAACTGGTTCTTTCAAATATTTGAAGTTTTAATCTAGCATTCGCATTGAAAAATCAAACCAAAAACACAATCTTAGAAAACCTTCCAAAAATCATTTACCATTAGCGTTTGCTCTAGTCTGATAACCAACTAGACTTATCCCTAGATTCAAAAAGAAATGGATTCAACCATTTTCAAATATTTCCAGATTGCTAACAATAAATTGAAATTAATTAAAAAATATTAACATTACACACAAAATTTGATGCTATAATACCACATGTCCACAAAGGGACCAATAATTTTCAATTGTTTTAGAAATAATTTTAATTACAAATCCAAATTTCAGCCTATTTACTTACACTGACCATATAATCTTGAGAGCATATTAAGGAAAACAATTTTTCTTTATCAACAACTTAATGATCTTAACAATTGTCACAAACTACGATTCACAAAACAAAATTACATACAATTATTTTTATTAAGAGTATTGTGGTTCTTCTAATTATTGGCAGTTATAAGAGAAAATGATAGCACAAATTTCTACAAGTCCATGATCAAGTCCTCCACATGAGAAGTCACGTTTCTAATCAGATGGTGTTACATTGTGGGCTTACTATACTTATGAAACTTACTATACTTAATTGGGGCTCAAATGTTATTCAATGCAATACCAAAACTTTGGCTAACCAGTCAAACATGGTATCACCTGCACCACTATAAACAAAATCAATCTCTCAATCACCATGGTTCGACACCTCTCTTTTCATTACCAGTGATAATCTCATGATTTGCCTATGAAATGTGGTTACTTCCAGATCTGGTTAATTTTGAACATTGCTAGAAAAATGTTAACTAGCTAAGATGGATTGAAATAACTTCAAAATGGGTTAACACACATTACTACACTAAGAAATTTTATAGGATTATACTGATTTACAAATTATACGAATAACTGTAATTTGCAGAATTATTTTAATGACCGAATCAGATCCATCGACAAGAAATAAATAAATAAAAGCATAACAAACATTTTATATAACATTTCAAAACATCCCCCTCTCAAAAAATCTTAATTGCACAAGTGATACACGTCTATTGGCCACATTAATTTATCACAGTTTTCTACTAGCTTTATTGGAATAAAGCACACAAATTAATTAGGCAAGTTACAAAGTCGATAAATATTACCTCTGCTTCTTTTGTGCGGTGGTTCAAAGCCATCTTCCATGTGACGACGTCTGCCCCTGCTGATATAATCAAGATTCGTTAGTCCTACTTAGATCCAGAATTGAGACAAAATTTAATCATGTATAAATAACAGCTTAAATTATAAACAATTATAAAAGTACATAAACAAGTTGCATCCAATTAGTATTATGATTCTAAGGGTGAACTATACAAATTAACAATGGTACTTCTGCACACATTTCATTTACACTTGATATTAGATCTCCCATATGCCAAGTTACTTTCATCCACAGCTTTAAATAAAAATTATTGTGAGCATACTTACTGCTCTACAATATGAAAATAAATTTTACATTCAACAACTTGCAGTGATTTGTGAAACTAATTCAATTTTTTTTGAAGATGTACTAAACAAAATACAAAATGCTCAAAAAAGTGGAAGGTAAATACACTGCACACAGAACTTTGTCAACTTACACAAAAATAGAGATACAATTTTTTCCAGAATCCATAATCAAAATTCAAGAGATGATGTACTCTACATTTATGCTAAATGTAGAGCCCTAATAATGTCCATACAATGCAAATATACAAATATTGCACAGCACAAAATTCTCCTCCATTGAAGAAAGAAAAAAAAAAAATAACAAAAATCCAAAACACTGAAAGGTAAAAAAGTGTAATAATGTATTTATTTGTTTTACTACTTCAATAGATTCATAAAACTGTGCAAGTTTAATTCACAGAATATCCATGTTATTTGAAATAGTCTACACCAGTTTACCAACAATTATCACTTATATTTCTCAAATTAGATAGGGTTCTGTGAGGTGGCTCTAAAGAAACAACTACAAATGCTGAGTAATTAAAAAGACAAAAAACAAAAGTAATGTTTGAATATAGACAGGTTATCCTGAGAAAGCAAAAATGGAATTATGAAAATAAAAAGAATAGAATTCTTTGGTATTATTTTGAACTTTATCATATGCCAAATCCCTTTTGCAACTTTGTATCTTGTCATCAGAGAATGATGAGTCTTCATTCGTTTTCAAATTTTATGAATGTAAAGCCAAATAAGCAACAACATTAAAGAAGTTTGAGTTTGAGAACAAACTTTAAGCAAAGATGTCTTGGAAGGAATTCAACACCTAACAATTGGCCAACAATAATATTGGCACAAGTAATAAAATGCATAAATCATTTTTAATAGAGGGTAGAACATTTTTAGAAATTTTAAAGCTGCTAATATGTTTAAGCCAAATCAATACACTGAAAACATAATTTATTGATTACTTTTACTTTAATTTTTTACTTTTCATTAACAATGTCAGAAAAGAATTATAGGACTATTTTCCATTACTTCTAATATATGGTTTGTATTATTTTGCCAAAATATATGAATCCACACTCAACATTGATGCAATACTTTTTCTAAACTTACGTAATCCACAACCATGAAACATATTTGTAATCAAAGGTGGTTGAGAACTATTTTCTAAGCTTCAAGCTTCCATATTCGACTCCCAGCAAAAAATCATGAATGTTTATAACAATATATTCAAAAAGTCCTTGTAAGAAGATTATCAAAGTTCTTAATTAATTTTAACAGTAAGATGATTAAAATAGCAACATTTTTGATCTGTTCCTCTTAAATTTAAAATTTGGCAGTTAGATGGAAGAGAAAACATGATAATCTTTAAAACAATTATAAAGGAGAAACTGTCAAATTACTATTCAATTATACATGAGGTACAACTCTCCAAGTGAACTTGGAAGAGATAAATTTGATCCTATTCAAAACACAAAGAACTTTGACTAAAATTGAACAAATCATCCCAGAGAATCAAAAACAAATAGTGATTTTGGAGAAATCATGAAAGGTAATTAAAACAAACAACACTTTCGACAAATGAAATTAAGCACAAGTATCAGAGGATACTTACAGCCAACACTTCCTTTGTGCTATGTAAGTAAATTTTTCCACCACAAAATACTATTTAAGCAGTATGAAAGATCATTGAGAACAATTATTGTTTTCTAGACATTACACATGAAACTGCACTCAACGTATCAACAGAGGTCTACAGCACTCACTGCCTTGAAAAACATGGAATTGAACTGCTTAAATACATGGTGAAGGTAAAGTGAACAAAAATTGCATTTACAAGTCTGCCACTCACCATGAATGAAAACACCAAAGTGAAATAATAAAAAGAGTTTTATCACGAAAATAGATTGGAATTAAATACGGCACGTCCCTTTTTATCAAATAGAATGGTTTTAAAAATTACTTGAAATTTGCATTTAAATCTGTCTTCATAAATATCAATATTGTCACACAAATTTCATTTGAAAACAATATATACACTTCTAAATATTGAAAGTTACACACTAGAAACAAAGGTTCTTAATGCAATCTGTATTTTAGAGTGTGACTGTGATATCCTTATATTCATTATGAATTACTTGAAATGAATTAATGTTTTTAGAGATAATCAAGCAATCTCTTTTTCTGTGTAAAATTTATGTTTTTTTAATACCAAAAATTTTTTAATGCGACAATAGTAAAAACTGGATAACTTTCACAAGTCAGAAGGAGGGAAAAGAAAATAATTAAAAAAAAAAAAAAATCCCTCTGATTCATTTGAAATATGGTACTTAGAACACAATGTCTTATCTTAAAAATAATTATTAGAGAAAAAGTATACCTGTTGATGCCCATGTATACTAAATAACAATATTTCATTACATAAAATTAAAGCGAAGAAATTTATAAATGGCTTTCTCATACATTCTGAATCTTATATTACTTATGCCAATATTTTTCTCTGTTGCTTAGAGAAATCAATTCAGAGAAAAATATTGAGCATTGAACTTGAAAAAAATAACATACATGAATTCTGAGAAGTAGTGATACGATATCCCTTCTATAATTGGAAAAAATATATTCAAAACTGGTCAGCATTTCTTTAGTAAGTCACAATTCTAGTAATTTTTAATGTTTCACAAACAGAAACAAGTTCTACATTTATGGGGGAAATTTATCATCAAAATCACATGAAAAGTAGGAAGTAATATTTCAAATCCTTTGGCTACTTATAACAAGGACCATGATATTTACTCTTTAAACTTTCCCCAAAATACAAGATAAAATTGTGTATCTATATTTGAATGTAGTTTTGAGTGTGTCAGCACTGAAGTAGAGAAACTCACATCAAATTTTTGGATTAACAAGCTCAAATATTTATGGATTCTGCAGATCCATTTTTAGGACATCATAAAATATTCAAGGAACATAAAAACTACTGTAGATATAAAAACAAAATACTTCAACCTAAAATTCCATTGACTGTTCACAAATATATGTGATTTATTGTGCTACTTTCACAAAATATCAACATTCACCAATGGGGAATGTAATTGCCAGAATTTCCTCAAATAAAACGCACAGCAAATTGAACCACTAGATAAATTCGAAAATGTTAAAACCTGGAACACACAGACTATGACACACGATTATCAATTTTCATCAATAATTTAAATTCCTCAATTTCATGCTAGATGGTAGTAATTGCCTTGTGCATGTATATGTATTAAGTTTTTACTGAATTTTGTTTCCTCTCTAACCAGTAAAATGCTGCAATTGTCGTACGCAATAAATTAAAATGATATGCATAATGATTTACAAGTAGAAATTTATCTCCTTAAAATATTGACCTAGTGATCCAAATGTTAAACATTTTTCATTATCTTAAGCATATTTTAAAAATGTATCTCAAACTATTATCCAAATTATAAATTTTTTATTTCTTGAATACTACCCAAAAGCAACACAAAGTCTAACTGAAAATATATGTTTGAAAGTAATAATATGTTATAATTCCCTCAGACTCATTTCACATACCACGCAATACAAAAGCAAAAAGTTAAATAATTAGTTTAAGAAATATATTTACAACTTACGCACTCAGAAGAAAAATTCAAATCTAACACGAACTTAATTACCATTTCTTAATTTCATTTCTCTCTGGAATGCTAAATTTTCACACAATCATAAATGTGAAACTTGATTAACCTTCTCTTTCGCAATTACTAAACTGCAAAATTTTCACAACTACTACAACCTTTCAATTTATAGACATTTCTGTTTGTGCATACACTTCTCGTTTATGAAAATACAGTTTTGATATACATCTCTGTGTCCTAAAATATCACATTATTTTCTTCGATATTACCTTAAAATAAATAAAAAGGAAGCCATTCTTTGTAACACTGTCAATCCCTTAGAATGGAGCACTCTTTTTAGATTTCATTTTAATTCACAAACACATCTTTAGGTAATCGGATGTTTTTAACACAGAAATACCCTACACATTTGATTAAATTGCTTCTCAGCACAATACCATACCTGTGTACTCACCATGGGTATGCTGACATTGCTGCCGTTTGTAGCAAAACACTAATGCACGACAGAACTGTCACTCTTATAGTTCATTTAATAAAGACATGCGATAACACTAGAGCAACAAATCATTAGTTCGCTTCTTTTCTTTTGCATTTCAACTTCTACATATGGGAAATGGCTTAAATCGGCGCAAAATAAAATAAACTGCTCCACCAATGAACTCACTTGCAATGAACTATTAACGCTCTTGCTTTTGTGAAACATTTGAGAAAAATGTTATCATTTATTGAAACCTAACTGCAGGAAGAGCACCTTCAACCAAACCAGTTCCATCAAAACACAGACAAACCAGAATCTTCAAACATCCACCGCACTAGATGGTTCACTGTCGTACTTTCATGTGACACTTCACCAGAGATGTGGAATAATCCCTTTGTGAGTGGCAGAGCCATTTCAAGCTATCAATCCTTTTACAACAGAAGATAACATTCAGTCCTAACACTTCCCTGAGCCAACAAAATAAAAAAAAGTGACGGAAACCAGGAGAGCCACTCACGTTCAATATTCATTAACACTGGCACTGGACCACACCTCAAAACATCCTTACACCCAACCGAAGCACCTTTCAAGTTCTAATTAGAAGAGATTACCAAAAGGTCTTTATAAGGGACAGTTCTCAAAAGGAGGAAAGACACTCGACCATCTTCACTTTCTCCTCTGTTGTCAAAGCTAAAACAATATTGGTTATGACTGCCTACAAGCCCAGGCAATGACATAACATGCTAAATTCAGAATACACGCAAGTATTTGAATAGCACCATCACTGTATCACTTATAAAATGTTCAAGAATAAACAGAGGCAATGCCCCTTTTCTCCACAGTCCCAAACAACAACTACATAGTCCTTTGTACCTCCCAGAAATGTGCCCCATGCCACGGCCAGAGACTGCTAATGGCCTATGTTGGGGCCTATGCACTCGAGGCCGCATTTGTCTTGAAGCTTCTTTAGATTTGCGCAGAATTGGGGTCATGTCAATCCCGTCATCCATTGGGAAAAGTCTGCACAATTCTTCAGCAACACGAGGCTCAATTTCCTGAAAGTAAACACCAAATGAATGTTAGAAATTTACGCACACAAACAGAAATGATCACAGAAATCTGTTTCTACCTAGTTGTAAACTAAGAAAAAGGCATTTATATTTGAATCACATAAGTAAACAAGAAATTAAAACACAACACAGTTTTCCAAATACAATTACTGGTTGTTGCCTCATATTCTAAAACATTATAGCATGTCTTGTTTCATAGACGTGTCACCTGAATAAATACACAATCACTCAGTTGATTTTTACTTTCTTTTACGTACTTATGTATGTCAGAAGACAAATATTGAACACCTGAAAATGGTGAATTTTCAACAGAAAATCTCTTACTGTACAGTCCCAGTAAATAAAAACTAGATAAATCCTGTTCCAACATATAGTAAATTACTTTCTTTAACACATTGTGTCACCAGAATCCATGATTTGTGGGTCCTTGATATCCAAAAATCGACTGATAGCAAACCTGTCCATCTGTGTGTCTGTGGTCAAACTTAAACCAGTCAGCCGATTTTCTTCAAAATCGATAATTCCCAATCGATCTGAAAGAACTCTAGGCTTTCAGAGTATCTGCCAGATATTTGGATTTTTGAGGGTACTTTTACAAAAAGCCTCAAAAACATTATAAACATTTTTCTCAGAAATGGCTCCAAAACTTTTATTATACTTCGTCCTTGGACAGAGCATAAAAAATACTTAAGAAAATGGTGCAGGTTTTATGACAGTTGAAATCCCCGATTTTTCAAAAATTGCTGAAGTGGATTTTTTTGGGGTGTCTTCCTACAACTACGATATTGAAGATTTTTTTCTAATGAAATTGTTTTTTTAAGACAGATCTTGAAATAAGCTCATTTACAATTTTTTGAAAATATGAGTAACTTTTTCATAATTTTGCAAGAAATATAAGCAATTTTAAAATTTTTTTAAACCATTTTTTTTCCAAAAACAGCTTCACACTTTCTCTAAATCTTCTCCTCCCATATACCAAGGGATGGTAAAAAATATAGTGCTCATAGCCTTTTCGTTGAACACACTGCATATTCAAAAATTGCAAGAGTTACCATTTCGGTACTACAAAATTGAAGAAATTTTTTATTAGACTGTCTTTTTAAAAAAAATCAGCTCTTTAAAATAGGTCATGTACAATTCTTTGAAAAACGATTAGTTTTTGCATAATATGTGCTTGGAATGAATGGAATTTTGCTTGAATGAATGGATGGAAAGAAAAAGGTTTTCTCAAAAACTGCTCCAATTTTTTTTGCTTCCACAGAGAGAAACAACACTTGCAGTTTTATTCAGGCTGAATTCTGAATTTACAAAAATTTCAAATTTAGAAATAATGCAAGAAAGTTTGTGCTGTGGTAGCACCACTATTTTCAATTTCACATGGAACACTATTTTGCGTATTTTACACTGAGACTTACTGTGGAATTACACGCACATCAATATTTTTAAACATTCATTTACCACATTCAAATAAAACCATATCTAAAATAGATCTTCCATTGAAAAGAGTACTTCATAATAACAGCTATTTGTATTGTTCACAGAAACAAATGTATTTTTTGCTACATTTAATAAAAGAAAAATTTGTATTATTTTCTAAAATCCTATACAAGTCTCATTGATTATGATCTATAGGGTGCTCGTTACTGGATTTACTTTACAACTATACACAGATTTTCGATGTCTTTCGTGCTATCAGTATAACAAATTATATTTTTAAAATTTATGATATATAATTAATTTCCTACCTGGCCATCCCTTCCTATCTTCACAGGTTTACCTTCATTCCAAGGATTGTATAAATGTTGTGTCTTGGAAAATGGTAATTCTTTTCTAAAAATATAAACGTCACAAAAATTATTTTATAAACTTTATGAGATGCACATGTAAATGTTCAGGAAAGTCACATGTTATTTTATGAACAATAATGATAGTGGTATCAGAACAATGTTTTTCCCATCAATTTAACTAAAGGACACTCAAAAATAATTTGCAGTAAAAAATACTTTTTTTAAAGATAATATTAATGAAATTTGAAAATCAACATTTCAACTTTAGTAACATAAATACAACATGCACCCAATGCTAGAAATGGTAATCTTGAAAGAAAAAAAAGTGATAAAAGAGCTATTTCAATTATATTTCACAAAAAAACGAAGTCAGAAAATATCAATTACCTTCAATATAACAGTAATCAATACTAACCTGCAAACCCAGTCAACTTTAAATACACCACCTAGAGCATTTGCTGATAGGCCTGGGGGCAGCACCCAGGAAATAGGAGGCACATCTCGACGTGACTCACATTCCAACCGAGCAAAACCTAAAGAAACCAATAAGTAGTAGACATGCACTTGTCAGCAACACGACATACTAGGAAAGACTAAAGAAAATATATTACTATTCTCAGAATGATGGATAACAGTTGGAGAAAATCAAGAGACTATGAAAAAAAAAAAAGAGGTTACCTGCAAACTTGCCACTTTCTTTGACTGAATAAACCAAAAGAACGTTCCGCGATTCCCGAAAAGCTTGATTTAACTTTGCTTCATTTTGTGGAGGGGTAGACCAAACACCTTTGGCTTTAGACAATGTTATGTTTTCAGCATTGTTACTTTTAATTACAAAAAAGCGAGCATCTCGAAACAAATAATTCAATTTTGTGATGTAATCTGCAAAACAAACATGTTTATTAAGTAGAATCAAATAATATCCATATAATCTTTATAAACCAAATCTCACTGTTTATAAGCAAATTTAAGAGTACATTCTTCGAAAATTAGCCAGAACAAAAGGTAGGTGTTCCAATGAATTTTTTTTAACAGGGAAAGTACGGGCCTTCAAGTGTGCTTACGTAGCAATTAACTCAACAAGTGAGAATGGGACTAGAAGTTAACAAATTCATCATACATAAGCAATCAACATCCAAGAACTATACTTTAATTGTTCCAGTAAGAAATTCTTGAAGCATTCATTAACTTAATGTGTGTAGAGGCTTCAAATAGCTTGCAAAGAATTTGCAGTGGGTTTTTTGTACGCATCACCACAACAGGTCTCTCAAACCTCTACTTTTTCATGTTCCCCACCTACAGATATCCACAATCTGAAACCTCAAAATTACACCCACCATAAAATGGAAGCCCCAAAAATTTATCTCCGAATAGGGAATGAATTTTGTTATGCCCTACTTAGGGAAATGTTTTTCAGAAAAATCCTGCAAATTATTGCACTTATTCGAACATAACTATATTCCAAAATTATATACATATATATTTATACACATTCCAAAACAATGAAATAATTTGACTTCTATTACATAGCTGAGTTTTACATTCACATCAAACCATCCAAAGAAAGTGCCCTCCATTTGAAAAGATACCTCTTAACACTATAGCTAATGAGAATTGCTTGCTTAAAGCTGACAAAAGATTACCGTATTTACCCAAACATAAAACAAGTTTTGTTTATAAATATGTCAGTCTAAAAATGGAGGGGTTGTCTTGTATTCACAGCCTACTTAAGCCTAGTCTGTTTCGGTTTAAGCTTTTATATTGCCATTCCATATCTTGAAACTCAAATGTTGGAATAACAAACTGAGAAGACAGAAAATATGCTGCACGTATCTACAACACACACTATTATATTTTTGGTCATATTCTCGGCATCCCTCGTAAATTTGCTGGGTAATTCAGACCAATATTTTAATTTTAATGGGCCAGTAAAGAGAGAGTCTCAAAAAAATGGCATTGTATTACGTGAAACAACGTGAAAATGAATGCTGAGATTTTGTTACGATGCATTTTTGACGATACCACATTGAAACTTGGTTCGATACTTTGCGAGTGTGAATCTGCAATTTGAACTGTTAAAGAAACGGATGCCATCAACAAGTGCGGGACAGATAGAAAACCTGGTGACAGAAGGGAAAAATTTTTTTAGGTAGCGTCTGTTGAAAGACTCAGAATGACGCAAATTCAATGGGCAAAATTTTTAGAAGTGCCTAAAAAGACAGAAGGTATCACAGCAGGGAAGGAAGAGAAAAAAGAAAGAAATATTGACACATGTGAAGAAGATAAGGGTAGTGACAAAAACCATGATTATGATCATTTTAGGGAACAAGGAAATGATAGTTCAGCAATAAGTTTTAACAGTCTCATCAATAAGGCAATTTTCTTGTCAATAAAACAATTTGGAATTGTATTGTGACTGAACAGTAAGAATTAGTTTAAAATTTAAAAAATTCTTAGCAGGCCTCTTCAAAATTTGGAGGTAGTCTTATATAGAGTCAACTTCTACTCGGATAAACACGGTAATTGAAGAATGTAGAAAGAGTCTCTCATTAGCTCAACAAGAGATAAATTCAAACTAAAACAACTGCAAACCTGATTCATTACCGAAGGCTATAGTTACAACTAAAACTTGATAATGGCCATTTGATATACTCAATAAATCGCTTGTATTTAAGAACCATACCACATCAAAAAATTAAAATTACAGTATTTTAATAAAAACACAGAATACATAACTAATACAAACTGGCAAAATAGTTATACTTGGCAGAAACAAACATGCCAGTATTTTCCAAGTGCATTAATCTTTTATTACAATTACCTATTAAATCATTACATACCATATGATTTAGTTTTGCGAACAGTTTTGGAACGTTTCGAGCTGTGACCTATGCAGAGAAACAACATTAGATATATGAAGTGTACAAAAAAAATGTTATAAGGAATGTATTAATAATGAAAATAAGAATGACAATGCATTATTACCATTTACAATCTTTTCTAAAATCAACACTTACTGCTATGAACAGGACTTCTACGCTCATGAGAACTTTTTCGTTTCCTTTTCACAGCACTGCTTCGAGGCTCAACTAAACATAATTCAAGATTAACATAACAGAAGAATCAATTACATTGGTTATTCAAATTCCGAAAATAATTGTTGCACCAATATTTCAAAATCTGCTAAAATTATTCTTAAAACAAATCCAGAAAGCACCCCTTTCAAATCATAACACTTACCTCGTTCTCGCTCCGATTCTGAACTACTTGATGTCATGCTATGTAAACTTGAATTTGAATCTGAGGATGATGAACTAACTTCACTTCTGGTATCAAATTCTTGTGAGGAGAATTTTGATGCCTCTGTGTCTTTGAATTCTTCAGTTTTGTGGTTTTCTTCAACAAGTGTGGTGTTATGCTCCTCTGAGCTACTAGGATCCTTGGTTTCTGTGTAAAATCAAATTTACTCCAATCAGAAGTTTGGACAATGAAATATAAGGATCATCACATTGCACATGAGATTATTTATTTATTTATTTATATATATATATATATATATATATATATATATATATATATTATATATATAATAATAAAAATATTGGTTTTGAACGTTCTTCGTCCATCTCAAGGACTTTCATTAATGCAAACACAAAAGTAGCAAAATATAATTTAGAAAAAGTCTTAAAGAAAATAATGAATAATGTAGTTTGAAGAAAAAAGGAAGGTCAGAAAGAAATGGTTTTTCCAACATGAAATGAAAGTGGCAAGAAAAATTTCTCAAAAATATTGAATCCACTTAAACAATGGAGAAAAGAGGGACAGAGAGACCACAAGGAGACTGGCTACACCAGAAGCTTGGAATGCCTACATACACAGCAAACACTTGGAAAAAATCCACCAGTTACTGGGAAAAAAGAACAGTGAACACATCAGCAACAACGGATTATTCTTATTATTATTATTATTATTATTATTATTATTATTATTATTATTATTATTATTATTATTATAACTAATTCACAACCATCATGTAAAAAATAAAAAGTTTTAATAAATGCCAATGGCTCATCTCCCATATTATTACAAACGTGGAGGAATCTGCTCCATTCTCTGGAACCCAGCGAATGACAACACAGCCGGGGAAGGAATGATGTATATTAATAAATTCAATCACTGGCACTTCACTACATGCGACCAATTTCATGATGGCTTCATGACTCTGGCTTTCAGTTTATGCCATTACCATAAAATGTTCTTTAACCTTTCCAATGCATTTTATGTCAAAATACTTCAATTAATGAAAACATGCCATTCTCATATGAAGTATGAAACATAATAGCATATTCCTGCCACTCATTCTCAGCAATTGTACACCAACCTCTCAGAGAGAATTTGTTACATGAAGGGATATTACTTAGGTCCCCAAAATATCAGTATACTGGTATTTTACTATACCATTCAAATAAGTAGATAAATCATGAGATCTTACCTCTCTTGTTCATGTCTGGTAAACTAGTGGTATTTTCTTCAGGCTCAGGGGCCATGGATGTTTGCTCCTCAACTGACTCTTCCACAGTGCGAGAAACTTTTTCTGAAAATAATTTAACAATACTGTAATGCTAAAACACAACGTAAGACAAAATAATCTTTTATTCAAATAACAGGTTTATCAGCTAGCATGTAGAAAAACCGATTTTCAGAAGAAGGGTTATTTTATTTATTTTGATGATTTATTTTATTGAATAATATTCTATTATTATAAAGTGATTTAATGATCATACATTTAATATAGACTTAAATGGAAGCAAGTTTCAATTGCAAATGATTGTGATTTCTTTAACACCAATAATGACAAATACAGTGAAACGGCAAATTTACTGGGACTAAACTCGGTTAATAACTTGGATTAACAATAACTATCAACATACTGTGTATGCATCTAGTTGTTCTTGCATCGCGTCTTCAATTAAACATGGCAACCCAGAAGAGACATAAAAATTATGAGCCATTTCCACAGTCTACAGAAACTATAATATAATTGAATAGTTGTTCTATTTCTATTTTACCCATATACTACACTATTATTTTGTTGCTTATTAAGAGAAAATATATTGGTGCAAAATTACATGATTAGATTGATGATTGATATGACTGATGTGATTAGAGACATATTTCAAATATTTTTCTTTTTCAACATACTACTCTAACAATCAATAAACATCCAAAAACTGCACTTACCTTTAGGTTCAACATCTTTTGGTGACTCTTTTGGAGCGGCCTCCTTGGGGCTTAGCTTCTCATTCTTGTTGTAATTTGTCTGAAACAGTGTCAGTAATAATAGCAACAGACAAATAATATTTTGCTAGACCCAGGAAGTTCAAATTCAGATTACATTTTATATAATTTTAACATGCATGGCAAAAATATTCTTTTAAGTTTATCAGTGCTTTTCTTTTACAAATTCAATTGGTAGATGTTTAGAACACTACATTTTTTTCACAAATTACATCATTTACAAAACTAGAAGTTAGACTATCACGAGAAAAATTTCTTACTCAAAGAGATCCTGCATAACATTTAAGAATTTGAACTTGACTCCATAATTTTGCATTGAGGCATTTTCATGAAAAAACCTTAAAACTAATTTACTAAATTTATTTTACCTTTTAATGACAGTGTTTGATAATTGTAAATCAAAGAACAAAACATTCCCGAATTAAAATGTAAGCTATCACTATGAATCACAACAAACATAATAAACACAACCTATAACAATCACACAATTTTTAACTTCTGCGAACGACCATTCCAAAAGCACAAAGAATATTTAACAAAAATGAAGATGCAAAATTATAGTTATTACCTCCATTTTTGCTTCATAATCCCCAATGCAATTCAGCCAAACAGAGTGCTAAAGACATTACTCTCTGCTTAGGCTGCGCCCTTATGTAATAGTATGAATGTAATTTTAATTTAATTAATTTTTCACGAGAATAACACAAACCACTATTTCATTAGATAAGAAAGAAATACCTAAGAGGATATGCTGTTCAAAATGAAAATGTTGAATACTGAACTAAGAACTAGTACCACACAGCCCCCAGTAATTTACAGCACCTATAACAAGTCTTTAAGCAGTGATGAAATTTGGAATATGGCAATTCCCATACAATGTATTATATAATTTTTCAATCACAATATGAGATACATATGTAACTGACATTACAAAAACATATTGCCATAAATAGCTCTGAAGATGTTTTCGAAACACAAAAACCTCATCTTGCATTTCTGCAAAGAAAGTAATGGCAGAAAAAAATTGATTTGAAAATTTGAGTTGCTAGAAACCTTTTTGGACACAGGAATTAACACAAAAGAAAATAATAAAGTAGTCGGTAAAGTATCTAAGACTCTGAATATGTTTTGTCTTTACCACAAGAAGCTAAATGAACCAAACAATCTTATTTTCTAACAAATTTCCCTTCAGCATATAATATTTTTCTTCTCTACAGCACATAAATCACTACCACAACTTGCTCCACACCCCAACTTCAATGGGAACAGAAAAATTAATTTCACTACAAAAATGTATCTACTTACTTGTAATTCAAATAAACTGCTATAATGCCTAATGCACATTGATATTTTTATTTTTAGCAGATATTTTTGTAGAAAAATTGTTCTATCATTTATAATGAACTGTTTAAAATATAATTATAAAAAACATATATACAAGTGTATTCCTGAGTAAGTAGCAGTACACCTTCTGTGTACCTGTTTTTGCGAGGAATTCTAATATTGACTTAAATGTTATCGTTAATATCAACACTTCATATTAAAAAACGTATCTACTACTTGTCATCAAAATGAACTTTCTCCAGATTTTAGTACCTTACAAGTGCACTGCAGCAGCAAAAACGCTGCTGAACAAAACCACAGAAAATGGTTATCCAAAATGTAGCATGCACACTGCTCAATAACAAATAAAATTCTACTTTTGTATAACACTGCAATCAATTAAATATTTTTACAGAAACAGTCCTCATGAATACTGCAATAAAATTGTATTGTATTTATACAGTACAACAGCTCTTTACATAACAAGAACATCAAAAAGTTACTATCCCACAAAACATGAATAGCAAATATTCAATGGCAGAGTGCTTCTTCCTTGGTGCAGCACATCAGCAACTGTGTTTTAAGAGGTGATGCACTGAATGAAAATTCAAGCAGTATGAAAGTAAGTGGAATTCGAAAAGAAAATTTGAGCATTTTTCAATCAAAATCAAAACTATTTCATTGTTTTTGGATTTTCCCCAAGTTCTTGAGTACGAAAAGCACAGACATCTCTCATATGGCCAGTGGCAGCATAGTTTTCTTTCAAATTCTGTGTGCATTGGAAATTAGTAACACAGATAAATCTTGAAGACATAAGTAAAATAGCTTTTGGTAGTTTAAAATAAAAATTATCTTATATTTTAATATGTATTCACCAGTTTCACTCACTGTGCTTGGTGCAATTTGATAATAAGTTTTTATCCACCCTGAAAAGTTTTATTTTTGGAGAAAGTGCAGTTTGATTCTAGGCAACTCAATTGTGAAAATGCACAAGTTGCCATTCATTGCAAAGCAACTAATGTTTCAATAATCATGCATTAAAAGAAAATGATTGCAGTTGATGTGCATGGAAACATCAAAGTTCATTAAGTCCCATTAGTGTCATGAATATTTTTAGTATCCTCCACTGCTGGATGGTGAGATAGCACCAACCTACATGACAGCTTGCGAGGGATTTCTCTCTCCAGCAGGGCACCACCCCTGCTGGGACAAGCTCTAAGCTCCCAAAATGTGTGCAGTTCATGACCTGTTTTTTAGGGTACATTAGTTAACAACTTATGTAGTATTTAATGGCGTTACCTACGTGTGTATGTATAAAAAATGCCCTGAGAAAAAATATTTACCACTTTGGGAGGAATTTTCTTCGGCTTCCCTTTTCTCTTAGTTTTTCTTGTTTTGGGGTCCACTTTTTTAACTGTCGTTTTAACAGGTATTTTGCTAATATTTCCACTCGCTTCTGGTTTTGCACCTGTCAAAAATAATTGAAAAATTAGAAGAATTAGAATTATCAAAGACAATAGCATGAAACATTTCTTAATAATCAGAAAGATGATTTACTCTGTTCTGAATCTGGTATAAGTTTGTATCGATATTCAGAACATTTGACGGTGAGATTTAACTTACAAATACATTGTTTTTCTCATAAGTTAACTAATCATTACTACAATATTTCAAAAATACTATAGTTATCATTAACTTTCATAACACACTAAAATCAACCACAATTTGAACTTCGAAAAAGATTACGTGCCTATTTTACCTGCCCAATCAAACACTAACATCAGCAGTAGGCAACGTTTTCAATGGCAGATAAAATAAGCGAACGAAACCAGCCGGAGGCTGCTTCTCATCAGAAAATAGTTTCATTGGTGGCTGCACACACGTGTGTGTGTGTGTGTGCACAAAATTCTTTTCTCAATAAGGTTCTATATGCATCAGGTAGCAATGCGCCATCGCACATATTACAGCAACCTTCATGGGCAAAATTTCACGAAGTATTTATAACATACATAAAATTATGACTTCTATATAGTAACAAGGTAACGGAAGAAGAAATTCATGTAGAAGAGTGGGTCAAAGTGTCAGGAGCACCCAATGAAGTAAACAGGAAAGTTTTGGGAGAAACAAAGGAAAGAGGTTTCATCAATAAGGAAATGTGATGGTGAAATGAAGAAATGCAAGCAGCATTGAAAGAAAAAAGCAATATAAAACATGTCAGAAATCCTGTAATCAGCAAGATCTGAATGGCTACAAGAAGGAAGGCTAACAAGGCAAAGAAAGCAGTGAATATTGCAAAAGCCACGGCTTACAATAAATTGTACGATAAGTTAGAAACAACAGAGGGAGAAAAGATTATTTAAAGCTTTCGAAGGTAAGAGAGAGCGCTGCATGAAGGATCAAAACCATCAAGTCCTGTCTAGTGAGGAGAAAATAAAGAAGCGACGGAAGATGAATTTCCAGAAACTTTTCAATGAAGAAAATCCCAGGGATGCTTGTGAAAATCAACCTCTAAACCAGGGACTTGTACTTAGGCAATGTACTTGTACTTGGCAATATTAGAGATTGAAAATGCCATGGAAAAGATGAACGGTAAGGTCCTGGGATCCGACAACATCCCTATTGAGGCATGGAAAAGTTTACGCAAAGACGGGATGACGTTAACCTTTTTGACAGGACATTAGAAACAGGAAATATGTTGGGATTATGGAGAAGTAATTGTGTCCCTGTGTTTAAAAACACAGGAGATGTGCAAGAATGTGACAATTACAAAGGTATAAATCTCATGAACCATGCAATGAAGCTCTGGGAGAGAGTGATAGACACAAGATTATGAGAAGTAACAGAGAACCAGTTTGGATTCATGACTGAATGGTCAACAACAGGTGCAATAGTTGCTCTTAGAGAATGCTGATGGAAAAATACACAGAGTTTCAGAAAGACCTCCATATGATATTTATTGACCTAAAAAAGGTGTATAACAAGAGTGCCACAGGATCTTATTTAGTGGGCATCGAGAAAAAAGAAGGTCCCAAACACATGTCAGGCTAATTCAATAAATGTATGATTCATGTACGACATTTATTCATTGGGCTTGTGGAACAACCAAAGAGTTCACAGTCAAAGTAGGACTGCATCAAGGATCTAGTCTTAGTCCATACCTCTTGTCCTAGTTATGAATGAGTTTACGAAAGAATTTCAAGAGTTAGCACCTTGGACTATGCTGTTCACAGATGACATCATGCTGGTGAGTGAAAACAAAGAAAGATTCTCTTTTCAGGAAAGAAAAATTAGACATCTGGAAACGAGCACAGGAAAGAAATAGGCTGAGAGTTAGCAGATCCAAGACTTGAGTACTTCCATTGTCCATTCAGTACAAAAGTGAGAGGAAACCCAGCAATATGGCTGGATGGAGAAGAGGTGGTAACAAGACTGATTCAAATACCCGGGATCAATATGAAGGAAAATGAAAAGTTTGTATTAGGGAAGATGTATGTCAGAGTGGTGTTACAGTGGATACGGCGGAAAATAAAAATAGTTTGAGAGTAGCGATCCGAAAATACACCCATAATTGTATTAATTTTACAAGGCAGATGTTTCATCTCCAACTATGACATGAAGGTGCCTATACACAATTTGACATTTCAACACACATTGCGGACACGGATAATACTAATTTAACAATTAATGGGCAATGTGATGGGTTTGTTTTCTTCTAAAATAGTTTAGAAATTCGTAAGTTTCTCGAAATTGTTCAAATTTTATTGTCTCTTCCTCTCTCTTTTTTAGTTCAGGAAAAACTGCAACCATAATCATGAACCCAAAACAGTAGTAGAAATGAAGAAAGTCATTCAGTGCACTCCACTGATTGATGCATTAAGTTGCAGAAATCTCATCACATTATGAAGCATTAATTATCATACACACAAACATACTTTGAATTAAGGCTTCATGTTCTCTTTTCAGGCACTGCCACCCATGGTGTCCCGTAAATGTGACATCCTCAACATCAAAAAAACATTTATTTATGCCCAAATAAAAATGTTCATTGGGATTGTAGTGCAATTTTACACATTACAGAAGGGAACATTGCACAATAGACTATTGATATGCTTGATGGTTTTTAGTAGTTACAAGTTTTGTTACATAGGACAGCTGATTTTTTCGGCTGTCCTGTACATATTGGAGGGATAGCTGATTTCATTCTTATGTCACTATAGGTTTGCCAACAAAACAAACGTATATATTCTCAGTTCGTTCCGACAACCCTCCTAATCTAAATTAGTAGTATTCAGTGTTGTTTGTTGTTCCAACATGAATTAGATGACTTTGTCAAATATTGTGGGAAATGAGGCATTTGTGTTGTGTACTGTGTTCAAAAGTACAGTGTCGTGAACATCAACATGTTCCCACACAAATGCCATGTGCAGATAGTGGGACATTATTATCTGGGAACTGGGAACAGAGGGAAGGAATTTGGAGACAGATAACAGAGGAAACACTTGAAAGCCAATGGGGCCCCTTTCGTCATTATCTCTCGTGCAGTAGTTTATGCCAAAATGATTTGGATAGCTATCTCGTGGAATATTTGCAACAAAAATATTGCAAAAGTGGGTAGATCCATTCCTGTTTCCAGTTCAATGTTGTAATATTGCATTTTGAGGTTTGTGATTTTTCTAAATAAAGTTCTTATATTGTTAAACTGTTTTATACACACCGTGGAATATTTTCCTTCATTGCTTTACTTTATACTTTTCACATGAATACAAATATATGTAAGTTTCCATAAGTTGGTAGTTGCATGGTGCAGAAGGGCATGACTTGTTTGAAGGTTGGTACCAAGCCAGAAGATGAGTGCAATGCGCTGCATCCCCCAAAACATTAATAATATTCCGTATTTTGATTTAAAAAAAAAAGAAAAAAAGAAAGAAAAAAAGAAAATTCATATCATGAAAAAAGAGTAAAAATTCACAAACTACATGTGAAGAATTTTTTGAACTAAATGAACTTGGGAAATGCCACCAACAAGAGAATACAAAACTTGGTCATACTGAATACACCATACAACCTACAATATTGCCCTGATGGCATCCTATAATCTGTTGTTGTTTTTTTTATTGTAATTAGGGCATATATTATGTTCAATTTTCTCAACAATTTTTTTCTAAGTCATTATCAGAGAGGCAATTTTGTAGCATGGAAATCTGTCTTCATCACTCCATACTGTCATACTTGACATGATTTGGTCCAAGTAATAACTTTGTAGGTTGGCTCTGGTAGAGGTTAGTGGCTAACAAAACCATCGGTTCTAATGGCAGCACTAAAGACAAACTGCCTGTGAGCAGAATGGCATTTAATATTGATGCTTGGCTATCGTGTCTTATATTTAAATCTTATATCTTAATAGCTGGACATTTGAAATTTATTTCTAAACTGTTAAATTATAAAATGGATTGAACTGAATTATTTAAGAACTGAAATTGAAAGTACACATTAAGAAATTTAGACAAAGGCTATTATTCATGGTAGATACTTTCAAATCACTTTACACCAGAAACAGTACATTGGAATAAATGTAGAAGCACGTATATATTCTATGTATTGATTTGTTTGAAATTTCCAGAAGTGAATAAGCTGCTGTAATCTACTGAGAAGTTTTAGATAAGAACAAGTAGCACTTGCATCGTTATCTTTTTTATCTTGCAATGGTTTTAAGGGCTGTAATTAATTAAGTTCGTACGTATATATAACAGTCCTTTTAACCATATTACCGTTTTTAACTGTTATTGTTGTAACGGTTACATTGTTACCATGGCACTGACATTTCATTAAAAACTACATATCTACAAATAGGTGTAAACAGAAATTTTATATTGCTCATTTAATTACGTTTTGTTGTCTATTGAATGAATGTTATCTATTTTCTATTAGATGGTAGATAATAGTATTTTAGTATTAACTGGGTAAATTGAACTGTGCTTTTAGTTTAAACAGCCAACACCCTCAGTGTTCACTGTTAATAACTTTATTCTTACGATAAAACTAAAGTGTACTTGAGGACAGATGTTACAAATTGTAGGCTAGATATCTAATTCATTTCCTATAATTTAAAATTTACAAATACCAATTTAAAGTTAAAATTTGGTCTTAATTGACAACTGCTCTTCTCTTTCATCAACTGCCAAATGGCACATATATAGAAGTTTAAATCACAGTACTAATAATATAATGTTAAATAACGTTTCTTCCATTTTTAGGTTCTCCCAAGGTTAAAAGTGCAAGCACAAAGAGCAAGCCACACCACAAGAAACAACAACAAATTCAATTCAGTTTCGCAATACACTGTAGCACTAAGGTAACATATCAAATACTTATAAGCATAATAGGTGACTTAACAAAGCCAAAAAATCTTAACAATGTCAGAGAAAATATCTAATCTGTTCTTAAACTGAACTTAAAAGAGCACTTACTTGAATTTTCTTCTTGACCCCCGTCCTCTTTGGCTAAATATTCATAAACGTCAGCTGAATTATCAAGAATTTCATCCAGGATGTTAACCTCGTCTACAAACAAAAAATTTGGCACTCTTTTAGTAGCACATAAAAATATGTGATATTAGAAACAGAATTACACATGAAATATGCAAATAACTACAAGTCATACAATTATTTCTAAATGGAATAGAACATAATAAAACCAAACTTGAGAAAATAAGTAGATTAAAATTATGTGATTTTCTCAAAACAGAACATGCCAAGGATGAATAATACATCCACTAACAATTCCAAATAATCAACCTGACCCTTGGACCCAAGAATCTTAAACTAAGTGGATATCCTTAGCATCTCAAGAGAATAATTATATTTCCATAAAATGCTCGAAAGTATTTCAACTTCGTAATTTCAATTGAGTAAAAGTCTTCTCATTCTTTCTAGATATGTATTTGAAAATTAACAATTTTTCACAAGTAAAGAAAATGTACTTCTCTAAAAGGAAGCAAATTTACAAACAAAAAATAGATCTACAAAATAGTTATACATGCATTGTCAAGATACCTCAATGAAAATAAGTTAAACTAATAAGATTTTAAAATAGTACACCACAAAAGAGCATTGCGGTTCATGCACAATAATAGTAAAATATATGTATATATTTGCATAAAATGAAAAGAAAAATAACTTCAAAATTCTGTTGAATACTATACATAAACATGAATGAACTCTCGCCACCAAGCTTTCTAACACTTGCTGAAAACAGTTCCTTGTTTCACTTAACTATAACAATTTTCCACCTCCCAACAATAATTACAGTATTGCACTGTTTCTTTTTCATTTTTTTTTATTTCTGTTTTTATACATACACCAAGTGAATCATTCTGTCAACAATAACGCAGATAGACATTTGTTCATTTTCTGTAGAACACTCTAGTACACAATACAGAAGCCCTGTCTGTTGGAGAAGCACAGAGGCCCTGTTGTAATACTCATTACAATTTTAATTCCAGACCTCAAACACATACTTTTATCCATTATACAATGAAGTAATCCATGCCCTTTTCATCCACATTGGTATACATTTAATCAAAATAAATGATAATTTCAAAATTGTTTTGTATGTACTTTCTGAACAAAAGTAGATGACATTATACACAAAACTTCTCATATTTGAGACATTAAAGTTTTTAAGCCCCAAATTTTTAAACAAAATATATTGAATCCGCTGACCATGACTGAAATTATCAAAATAACGTAAATAGCAATTGCATTTACCTCAATTGTAAAAGCATTCTTTGTTCACACTATGCAAATACCAAAGAACCAATACTGAGGATAAAATTTGAAAATCACGCTATAATTATTGCCCGGCCAGTTGCAAAATGGACATAACATACTAACATAACGTATCAAAACAAGACACTGCACACAGTGTTCAATTATTGACAAATGATTAGAAGGCCCCAGCATTTACATTCGTCACTCACCTTTGTTTTCTTCACTCATCTTCATTAAGAACTAGATATATTTCATGGTTTTGGTCCTTTCGCGTGTTATATAAAATGCTCACAGTAAATGTATCCTCCTGATCGAGTTAATTAATCACAAAAGAAATTATTTAAAAAGTAGTTATCCACTTTCAACCACCCTAATACTCAACTTTTAGGTTATTGACCACTCAAATTCGACAAGAGCCAAAGTATAACAAAATTTATAAACCTTAAATGCATTAAGCACTATCTATTCTCTCCAGAAAACCATCCGCAACAAAACACAATCCTAATCTACACGAACTGCTGAAACCTATTAGACAAAATTTCAAAAAACAACACTAATGAAACTGGCCAAATATCCTTTATCCAAATATACCGTTCGCCATCATTTGGTACCAAAGAACGCCGTTTACAATATTCAATGACGTTTTAGCTCAAGATCAAAGACTTTCTATCAGTAAGTCAGGTTTGTACCAAAGAGTATGGTTTGTACTAAACGTTATGTGAATAGTGTATGAATAACCCGCCAGATGTCGCGCTATTGTGTGTAGACACGAGTTTTAATGTATGGGTAATTCCACGAACTCAGCATGACGGAACACCCGATCATCTCAGATTTTTTTTAAAACGACAATAACTTTGTTTGATATGTTGCAAAGATTTATTTGCCAAATTTTCAGCCTTCTACGATAATAATTTTCTGTTTCATAAGCAATAGATTTTGAATGAAAAAAAGTATAACTATGTGCAAATCATTTTAATTGAAATTGATTTATTCATAAATTGTGTTATTTAATTTTAACATGTATTAGATATAATCAACAATATTTGACGGGATATTTATTTTATTTTTTTTCTTAATTAAATCAAATGCCAGAGAATAATTTTCTTCAGTTCTTATGTTTTTACAATGTATAATACAGTCTGAGCGAGGGACACACTCATGGAAGTTCCGTGTACCTGGAACTTATCCTTTTTTAGCAAATTCGCTAATTTAACTAGAATGTAATAAAATTGTGTTTGCAAATATCACACAGTGATTTTTCATTCAATTTCTATTCAGAAATATGCAGTTTTCCAAGATTTTAGCGAAAGAAATGAGTAAAATAAAATAGGTATCTCTACAACCGTGTGTACCCAATAAAATCAATGAAAAATGATTTCAGATGCAATTCTCCACAAAATGTTTAATATTATGAAAGTATAAAAACAAATACTTATATAGTTGTTTCATAATTTTAAAAATATGAGCAACATGATTTTTTTTTATAAAAAATTGCCTTTTTTCAAAATACCGCCATTTTGTCTAGTAGACTAGAAATTTACAATTGAAAACGCCACCAATCGGTTCTTTGATATATTTTCATTCAGTATGAATGTATTTTGGTGTGTTTTGCGAGGTAAATTGACTCATTATGAGTAAAACAAAATTAAGTATGTCTAAAATCGCCTTTTATACATTCTAAATCTATTGTTTGTGAAATACAAAATTATTATTGAAGAAGGCTGAAACTTTGGAAAATAAATCTTTGCAACATATCAAACAAAGTTATTGTCGTTTTAAAAAATCTGAGATGGTCGGGTGTGTGGTCGTGCTGAGTTCGCGTGGAATTACCTGCATAGCTTTAGAGTAGTATCATACATTAATGTATTTATCCAGATTTAGATTTATTTAGTTAAAAACTGTAAAAATGGTATTGACGTATGGGGGAGAAGATCATTTGCGCATTATATTGAGTTCCAGAATCCCTTCCGATCATTTTAACTATAAATAATTGAAAGATGAGTAAAAGTTAAAGATGAATAAAAATTAAATTTCAAAATTCGCGAGATTATCAATATTTAAAAATACAGTCATTTTCGTTCCCGAGTTATAGAAAACTTATTTGCAACAGTAAACTAATTGCAGATATGATTTTACTGCATTGCTAACAAAATATTAACTCGCCCTTACCTCTACTCCTACCACTACAAACAAAGAAGAGTTCAACAAAACGTGCGCATAGAGAAGCTATATTTACGCCCAGAAGCAAAACAAGGGTCCATCTCAGCATTTGCTCAATGAATCAGGGAAACTGGACAAAATTCTGATCGAGATGGGGGTCATCGACGCTGATCGAAGCTGAAGTACAAAGCCAAATCGATGTTTAAGGCACGAGATTATCCAATCTAGGGCGATACCACGAATTCCATAAGAAGGTAACTTTAATATCAAGATGGTATGGTCGATAACGTCAAAAGCGTTCAAAAGATCAAAAAAATATTCCAATGGGTGCTTCATTTTGGTCCATTGATGAAGCAACATCTTTAAGAAAAGAAAAAATGGCAATTTCCGTAGATTTTGATTTTCTAAAACCGTGTTGTGAGTCGCTTCGTTTTTTCTCAGAAACGTTTCCATTCGCGTATAGAAAAACCTCTCTAATATTTTAGAGAAACCTGAGAAAAGAAAAATTGGTCGGTAATTTTGAATTTCATTTCGTCCTCTTTTTTAAAATGTGACTTAATTTTTGCTGTTTTGAAAATATCTGGAAATATACCTGTACATAAAGAACCATTGAAAATGTGAGTTAACGGGTGTATAATGGCAAGTATACAAGTTTTCATTAAACTATTCGGAAATTCATCTAAACCAGATGAAAATTTATATTTTAGTTTACTGACTATTCTCAGGATTTCGTTAGAAGGTGTGTCGGATATAAACATCGTGTTGAAATTTTTTTGGGAATGATGTTGAATTTTACGATTTTAGTCCCTTCGAGAGTTCAAACGCAATTCTAAAAAGTGTTGATTTAAGAGATTTTCCACTTTTTTCGGATTACTTGCTTCTCTTTCATTATCCTTTAAAACAACATTCTCCACTTCGAGATGATTAGGTCGTATTTTTTACGATATTCCACATTGCTTTACTTTGTTACTAGCGCTCAAAATATCCTGATTATTTTCCATTATTTTTGCCAGAACTATTACTTTCCTTAAAATTCGTTTGTATTCTCGGAAGTAAACATGGAAACATTATGATGTTTAGAAATAAAGTAAAGGGTATGTATATTTTTACAAGATGATCTAATTCCTTGTGTGATCCAAGTATTATTTTTCCGTGAATATTTATTTTTTTCTTTTTGAGAGGAAAGCATGCGTTGAAGTGAAATGAAGGGTTTGAAAAAAATAGATTATATTTTTCATTTGTGTCAACAGTGTTATAAACTGTGTCCCATGATTTCTTCAGCAAGAACTCCGTAAATAATTTTATGTTAACTTTTGTGAATGCTCTGCACACGAGTGTACTATTTATTGTGTCAGTGTTCATGTTATTAGTAATTGTAAAAATTTGTGCATCGTGGTCACTGTAACATAGATTAGTAGTTTTTATTTCATATCTAGTTGTGGTTTTGTTAATTATAATTTGTTCTATTGCTTTTTGTGATTTAAATGTATTCCTTGTAGGTGCACTCACTGTAATATCTAAATTAAAAGAATGCAGAAAATTGAGAAACTGCTCTTTTTCGTGGGATTCGCTCAGAAAATCAATATTGAAACATCCACTTATAACAATGGATTTAAAATATAGATTACTAATTTTGTTCAGAGTTATCTCTAGATTTTCTAAGAAAATGAAATTATCTAAAGCTCGCTTGTTGGAGGCCTGTAGATGAAAAGTAAGATAGATGCAAAAGAATTTCAATGTAATTAAAGTAATAGATCTAAAATGCAAACTAATATATACAATTAGATCACTATAGTTAACTTATTGTAAGGTCACGAAATTCACCACTTTTATATTCGACAATTTGAATCACAAAAGTCACGTTTTCCGTAACTGTTATAGACGAAACTTTGACTTTAGATGTTTTTCAAAATTATCACAACACTTTTACTAATAGTTTAAAACTTTACGCAAATCTAAATTTCTTTATAGAGCAAATAAGTATTGGAAGTTTTTAAATGCGTTCAAATCCAAGTTTGTCCGTTTCACCGTATTTAAACCAATATATGTATTACTTCTTTTTCACGGCTTGGAACAACATAAATCTCTTTCCAGCATATCTGTAACGAGTAAACCAGCAAAGAAAACAATTTAACAACAAAAGGTACCTGAAATATGTAGAAAAGTCATGAAAATTAAGTCAAATATTGGAGCACAGACAGAGCACGTCAATCACGTAAGTTCAATGTTGAGATAGCTTGATACTCATCCTTGGTAGTAAAATGTTGAGATAACTGGTGGCTTACGGCGATATCAGAACCCTCAATCAGGGTTCTTACACGGAAATCATCGATATGGATTCAAGTAAAGAAGAAACAGATACTAATGATAGTGTTACTGCAAAGGGGCTTCTAAACAATACGTAACAAATTCTGGCATATTGTATCTTGCACAACTACAAACTAAACGCGATTTTTCTAACATTTTTCGTGAACCGCAACGCAAGCTGGAAAGACAAATGATATCAGAGAGTCTTTCCCAAAGTTCTTTACTCTGAACATTATTGAAATTATTATTCAACATACCAACGAAGAGGCAGTAAGAAGAAATATTTCTCCTATAAGTGAAACCGAATTATATGCTTGATTTTGATTGGAATTAACCAAGATGCGAATATTTCAATACACGATTTATGGTCACAGTTGTGGGTAAGAACTATTTATCAAGGATCTATGAGCAAACATAGAATACTTCAAATCGTATCAGTTCTACGTTTTGATGATAAACTTTCCAGAACTGTAAGACGCAATAAAGACAAATTTGCTCCTTTCAGGGAGATATTTGAACGTGTGAATCAAACATTCACAAAAAATATTCAAAAGTGGACCTCATAATTCCATTGATGAAATGTGTCTTCTTTGAGGTCGATGCCCATTTAAAGTCTTCATGAAAGACGAGCTAGATAAATAATGTCCGAATTTTCAGTAGTGCAATTACTATAAATTTTTACTATAAATTCGGAAGTGACGCAGGAAAAGATAGTCTTTGATCATTAGAA